>JAPQRQ010036311.1:0-12620 GCA_037367365.1 Apogon talboti | reverse complement strand
AATGGTACTAATGTAAGTAATGATGTTCAAAGGGTTAATGTGGATGTGGACAGGTGTCTGGATCAGCACTGATGTTAGTCTAATGGTAGAAAAGTCATGATCTTTTCACATATACTTCTTGGATTTGTTTTATTTTTGTCAATTATGGGTAAGGGATCAAATATGGTAACTTCACTGACCTTGATTTTCTATGTAACAATAAAAAAATGCAAAAAATTTCACAAAAGTAATGATCCTTTTTCCTTGTATGTAATAATAATAAATATAATACTATATAAAAATAATAATAGTAATAATAATAGTAATAAAAAAAACTATAGAGACTATATATATATATTTACAACAGAGGGGAAGTCAGACAGTACAGATGGGACACAGACAGGACAGGGTTACACTGTGTTGTTGTACATCCACTGTGTTGGTTTTTCCTTTAATTTGTCACTTGTATTCAAGTATAATCTAACCTACAAAAGCAGTGTACTTGAGTAAATGTCTGTCGTTCCAGTCCAGCTGTGGGTAAATGCTCCTAAAAGCAGAGCGATAAAGGCACACGGTGGTTAAACGACTAAACAGACTGTATAAATATGTGTTGCAGGCCGAGACAAGAATAGACTTGCAAATGTTAGCAAGTATGTGAACTACTTACATTATTCTTGATATAAAACTGACACTTAATTAGGTTGACAAATGGATCCATCACTTCTTAGACAAACAAAGCGTCCCCACTGGGTTATTTTAAACATCTGAAGGTTACTTTCAAAATGGAGCCCATTATACTGTACATACCCGAACGTCCCGCTAACATTAAAACCAGTGCTCTGACTCACAGAACTCTTGATCCCGGTACTTTGGGTTTCTTTAAAGTGACTTTGCTGCCAGGTTCCATACAATAAGCCGCTTTATTTACGTTTTAACACGTTTCCAGGCAGTAATGAGAACAGTATTAATCTCCGGCGTTATCGACTATTAATTCAAGATGTCCTGTGATGAAGTCATAGTGTGTGGAGTATCGCAATCTGTAATCATTTCGTTCTCAAATCACTCTAAGTGATGCGGCATGTAATCACCTTGCTTTCTATAATCTGATCGCCGTGCTTTAACCGACTGGAACAGACGAATGTGTCAAACACTGATTTCCATCTGTGTGCTGTGTGCTGATAGCATCACACCCTGTAAGGTACTGTTTTTTTTTTTTTTTTTCTGTTCAGACTTTGTTACACATTCATCCCAACAGGCTGCAGGTATAATACTGGAGCGCTAAAACCGTTTTCCTCTCACTTTTATTTGACTCTGATTGTGTTTGTATTGCTTTTGTGCGGCCGTAGTCTTAACTTTTACGTCTGTGTTTAATCGTAAAATATGAAGCTGGATGAGATATTTGCTCAAACATAATAATCAGATTACTGTGATTATTTTATCAAGAGATTGTATTTTTTTGTTCCTTTCGGTGTTTTCAGGCAGGCGCTTGGTGGACTCTTCACGGCCCCCGTTGGGTTGAAAAACTAATTACACCTTAACTGACTGTATAAAATGAGTGTAACTTTCCCCGTATTCTGAGTCTAATGCTGCCTTCATGTGCCATCGGGAAGATGAAGCTTTCCAATTGCAAATTTGAAATTAGAAGTATGTTGTGTTCAAGTGCTGACACATAATTTATCGTTACCTGCTACTTGGGTAGAACAGTTTTGGACATGTCAATATATCTGCTACAGCAGAGTAACCCCCCCCAAAAAAATAAATAAAATTAAAAAAAAATAAAAAAGAGTTCGGTTTGCTTCTTTGTTTGTTAACACTGTGGCAGCAAAACTATTGGTTGAATTCATACCAAATTGGGTTTATAGATTCCCATTGACCCAGAATAGATGTGATTACATTTTGGAAAAGTAGGTCAAAGTTCCAATTTCTTATGAATTTTTAAAATCCTTTTTTTTTTTTTCCCCCACTGGCCACTTTATTAGGTACATCTGATACTAGCAAACTGTACTAAATAGAGGCCAATGACTGTATGTATTTTGATTTCTGAGATCTGATTTTTAAAAATAATACACACAGAAACCTTCCACACTGAGTCCACTGAATTTCATTGTCCTATTTCAGGTAAAAAAAAAAAAAAAAGATTAACAATAGGAAACAAAACAGAGTGGTAAGGCAGTGATGGTGATTTTCTGGTCTGTTCAGGTCATGTGATTCACAAGACAAGGCAAATGAGTAGGTTTCACTGTCTGGAGGACAATCACCACTGTCTCACCTACCGATCCCCAGCTCCAAACTGTTCTACAAACATCTCCCACAATCTGTCATTGTCTGTTGTTAAGTGCTTTGTTCTGGAAGATGATATGAAGGATATAAGACGCCATTATGCAAAGTGAATGAGTGGTCAAATAACTCCTAATCCCTAAAAAAAAGGCAATGGAAATCTAAACATAAGAAGCACATTCTGAAAACTACAATGACAGATGAAAGCTTTAAAAGTTTTAGAGTTAGTGTGTAAAACTGGTTAAACAATGTAACACTTTTGGGCCAAAGATACAGACTTCTAGTGCAATGCAGTAAATGTTGTTGGAACACGTGTAAAGTCATGGACAGTTTGACAAATGATCGAAATGATTACGGATGGGAAACAAAAATCAGGTTTAAGATAGATTCAATAACAAAATGTCAAGTACTGGCTATCTGTGAAAACAAAAAAAAAACTTGGTAAATATGGAAACATGTCTGCATGCACCGCTACGACAATTCACAAGTAAAAGGTCAAAAGTGTGATTTCACTCCAGAGAAGAAAATGACAACGAGGCAAAGGGCAATGCAAGTGTGGAGCTAATTAACTCTAAGTCATCTGCTGGTTTTCAGGGTAAAACTGAGCCGTGGATGAAGTGTTTACTGATGATTATTTAGTGAGGTGATAGAGGATTAATGACGGGTCAGTAATCAATCATGTTTGGCAACTTCCATTAAACTAACAACAATGGAAAATGCAAAATTATATAAGGCTAATTTCAGTCTCTGTATTTACCCATCATAAAACACACAGTACCTACCATTAGCATTAGCATTAGCACTTAGCATATGAGGAGCAGTGAGGTGCCTTTGAAGGCATTTAGGGACCGACTCCAGATCTACATCAGTACTGTGGTTCAAGGACACCAACAGGAGAATTAACCTTTGTGTACCTGGTTTTAATGGTGTGGAAACTGGAGGAAACTCATGCGACATGAAAAGAACAGGCAAACTCAACTGGGAATCGAACATGGAACTTTTTAGGTGGTCTGGCTAACCACTACGCCACCCCGCCCCAAACAGACTTCAATTAAAACTTTTACATTTTCATTAAATCAGTTGTCAAATCTGCTTTTGCAGCTGTTCATAAACCTGATTCACGTCCATAAATATGACTGGAGATAAATGCTTATTGGTTTGCAAAATGAACAACAATGACAATGCAGGTATTTGTCACCAGAAAATTACGTTACTTTAATTATCTCGACAGCCTTTAGATGTTATTATGATAATTCAGATGCAGAAGTCTAAGGATCATACTATTTTTTTAAATTTATTTTTAATCATCATGCATTTAGTGAATAGGACTACATTTAATTGCATTTATTGTATGTTAAATTGGATCAAAGCAGCAAAACATCATCACTAATAGACGTAAATGTTGCAACAGCATACACTTACATTAGTGCAGTTTACAGTACAGATGACCAGAATGACCATGGTGTCAGTAAAACCTGTCTTTAGCCTGAAAATTCCATCTATAGAAGAGGTTTGTCTGTGAAACTAAGGTCACAGTGTTGTCTCCTCAGTTGTTTCAGCTTGTGCTTGGGACATTTTCAACAGAAAAATTGCAAACTATGTGTTTTTTTTTTTTCTCCAGGCAGAAAAGATTTATTGACAAGATGCTTTTGGTGACACTGTGGAAAATAATGGATTTAGCACTTTTGGAACTTGTCTCTACTAAAGGCAGATTTACACAGTGTGAGGAGAAGTTAATAAAATCTGGGTTTCAATCTTCTGTCAAACTGGATAATGTCAGTGTGGTTCAGGGACTGTGAGGTGCATCAGAAGCTTGAATCATCCATCTGTGTTGCTCCCATGTTTGGAAGAGGCAGCAACAAACAAAACAGGCTTTATCCATAGTAAAAAAAACAAAAAAACAAAACATATTTACACAGAGAAGACAGGGCTTTGTTTCCAGAACACTAGAGATTTCTTTTCATTTCAACCAAATCCTTTTTGTTTCATTCACTACAAAAGTCTACTCTAGTGTATTTTATGTCAATTCATGTCACTTTCTCATTTTCCTAAATCCAGGTACCTGCTCTTTATCCAAATAAAAACTCCAGACTTTTTCAAAACTGCTATTTTTCCCCAACACCTTGAATTTATGTACTTTTATACATGTGTTCCTACTTTTTTGGTTGAGATTGGACCTGTTGTGTGTGGTAGAAAAGTTCATTTTAACCCATAAGACCCAGGGTGACATTAGTGGCAGTTCCCAAAAGATTTTTGTCTCCATATTTCACTGTCCTTAATGGTTTATCACCATTTATTGTCATATTACCATCTGTATTTTGTGGGGGTTTTTTTCAGTTAAAATCAGGTATTTTTCACCAATTAATTTATCTAATCTAATCTAATCTAATCTAATTCTATTCTATTCTATTCTATTGTAATCTACCCTATTCTATTCTATTCTATTCTATTCTATTCTATTCTATTCTATTCTATTCTAATCTAACCTTAAGACTTCCACATTAAATTCCAGACTTTTCAAGGTCTGGGAAACAGCATATCAAAATTCCAGACTTTTTAAGACTTTCCAGACCTGTACAAGGACCCTGTAAATGGAGCCTCAGTGGACACATTGTCAGATCTAGTTTCAGTTTGAATTCCTCTTAAAGTGCGTGAATATCTGAATGTGTGTGTGGTTGTGTGAATGCTTGCCTCGAGGTGAAAACTCACACTGGTGGTGTATGCGGCGTCGGGGTCGTCCTCCAGGACCCTGGACAGGCCGAAGTCAGACACCTTACACACCAGGTTGCTGTTGACCAGGATGTTGCGGGCAGCCAGGTCTCTGTGGATGTAGCCCAGGTCGGACAGGTAGGTCATCCCAGCGGCGATGCCTCGGAGCAGCCCAACCAGCTGGATGATGGTGAACTGGCCGTCATGTCGCTGCAGGAGGGCGGAAAAGAAACGGCAAAGAGCAGACGTAAAGCCGGAGACTTTTAATGGTAGATCAAAAGAGTGATTTACAGCAGCGGAAAAAAAGCACAAGAGTGATAACGGAGGAGATTTTAATCAAGATAGAGAGGAGAGTAAAGATAAGAGAATAAAACATGACAGGGATTTGCTTTTAAGCAGTAATCCACAGTATTTTCATATAAGCAAATAGTGCTGTTTGACATTGGCGATGTAGCACAATATTAAGTCAACTTATATCTTATCGAAGAAAAGTTTCACTGGTGCGGTTTTAAACCTGAAAGTCGAGTCGTGATCCGGCAGAAGAGCGCTTAGAAACAGGAAGTGACCGGTAGGTTTACATGCACACGGTCATAGCTCGACTAAACCGTTTAATGGTTTTGTCGTCTTTGTCCTGGTCTACATACACGGGAGTGTAACCCATTTGTCGTTAACCCATAAAGACCCAAACATCCACCTACGAAAACAACCATCTACTGATCTAAACTGTTTAATACCTGTTGATCCACTAATCCTATCAGTACATGTCAATAATTGGTGTAAAATACAGTTTGTCATCTTTTCATGGTCATCAGATATGACCCATTTGGACGTTCAGAGGAGTTACCATGGAAACAGCGTAATCAGTAAAACCCATGGAGTTAGATCAGTGACAGTGGATGGACACACTTATTTTATGTTCAGTTAATGATAGATTTTGCAGAAAAAAATAATCTTTTTCTTCACTTTTCTCTGTTTTGGATATAATAACCCTGTGATTTAATGAACATCTACATGATTGGTAAATTAAATATAGGAAAATAACTGATTTTCGCTGAAATATGCAATTATATGCAACATAATATAAGAGTAAATGGTGATAAGTCACTTAAGAAAGGCTAAGAATAGAGAAAAAAATCATTTGGGAACTGGCTCTTTATGGGTTAAAGTAAATAACAGTTGTGTCTGTTACAAAGGGGCGGAGACAGAACCGAACTGCAGCCAACATTTGTCCACTGACCCTGAGGAAGGAGTCCAGAGATCCGTTCTCCATGTATTCTGTTATGATCATCACTGGTTTGCCTGTGGAGGGAAACAGAAAAACACCCAAAACTCAAATCTCAGCCTTTCCCTGTGTATGTCTGACAAAACAAACACCGTTTATGGGAGACACACACCGATTCCACACAAAGAACGACCACTGACTGAACAGCAGATTGCCTTTCAGTGTTTGGCGTCTCTTGCTTTTCCAGATACTGTACTTATCTGTGGTTGGACTTCTGCTGCCACGAACCACACACTGATGGAGATGAGAGATATTATTTATCACTCAGCCGCAGACTGCATCTAAAATCATTCTAAAAAGCATTTTTCCTGTGTTGAAACAGTGTCTCAGAGTGATGTACACACTCCCACTGGAACGGTTTCCCATCAAATATGTAGTGATATTAAGGACGACTACATCCAGACCAGACATATGGTGCTGGTGTTCAATCAGGATGGAGTCTGGACGGGAACGGTGACGCGGTGGAGACATTTAACTTGTATGACGTTTTAACCGCGTTCTTCAACAGCAGCCAGCGTAGGTGTAAGCTTTAATCCAGTTCCTTTATCCTTTATTTTATAATCCCTTTGGAGATTTAGGAAAGAAAAGTGACGGCTTTGGTGTTAAAGGCTTCACATTCTGACAAGGAAAATGTCCACTAAGTAAATATGGTCTATTATAACATAAGAAGATGGTGAGAGCTGTGTGTCTCCTGTTACAGGACAGACTGCTCAGTTTCTATTAATTTTTACTTCATAAATCATGGATTAAAACTTAATTGTTGCACCAAAATGTTAAAACTACTGTATCTTGAAATTAAAAAACTCTGACCTAAAGTGAGATCTATTACCAACTTTAAATTTATGGTTTTAATTTTTTTGATACAAATTAAGCAAGATATTCATGTTTCTCAAGGAACGTAAAGGAACGGGCTCAACTCGGTGTAGTTCTACGATGCTGTGGTTTTGTTGTCATGACAACAGTTCAGCAACAAAACCGTTCTGGAGCCGAACATGAGGACGGAACTGACTGTGAAACACCACAGAAGAAGAAACACAGATTAGTCCGTTATCGCCAACTCCCAGTGGTCCTGACGTCTAAAGGTTTGGTTGTTTTTGAGTCTTTGTCTTCAAATTAATTAATTTGGAAAACGTCATAAGCTTTTGTCAAAGGACAAATTACACATTTCTAAGTCATCAGTAGAAAAGTCACTATTGTCACTTTATTTCACTGTCTCTGCTTCATGCACCACCACTTTAACTGTTGCTGTATATTGTGCAATATTGTACATATAACATGTATATTTCTTTATTATTATTATTATTATTATTATTATTATTATAACCTCTATTTAACCAGGAAAAAGCTCACTGAGATCAAAAATCTCTTTTTCAAGAGTGTCCTGGCCAAGACAGCAGCAGCAGAAGTTACACAAAACAGAAATCACAGCCATACATCCACACTACAAATATACAAAAAAAAAAATTATACATACATAAAAAAAAGATATACATCTTGTACATTTCTACAAGCATCGCACAGCATCACCATGGAAACACAGACAGAACTGTGGGCACTGAAGGGCAACTTGGTCAATATTTCATCATCTTACTCTGCGTTACCACTCCCTCCAGACGGATGACGTTGGGATGGTCAAACTGAGCCATGATGGACGCCTCCGCCAAGAAGTCCCTCTTCTGCTTCTCGGTGTATCCGGCCTTCAGCGTCTTCAGGGCCACTGGGATGTCTCTTTTCCCTGGGAGCCTCATCCGTCCATAACACACCTCCCCGAACTCCCCTACGACACAATTCAGCATCAAATACTAATACAAAGACTGAGTAGAAAGACTTCGCTGCAGTGTAAACCCTCTGCAACCCCCCCACTCCCACTCTTAAGCCATGGCTGTAAATGAGAATGTGTCTAAAGTTAATTTGTGGGGTTAGATAAGAGAAACAAATCCATTTATTGGCTGTGTGTCCACATCTATGCACCAAACTCCAAGCTAATCATCGATCATCCTCTTTCTCATTAATTCTTATCTGGAGCTCAGGAGAACTTAAAGCTTTACTGCTGTTATTTGTCTTGCTCATTTCTATACTTTTTATTCTCTTTATGACTGCAGAAGTTCTATCTGCTGGTGCATTGTGGGGCTGACACAGTGTTAGTATTCCCTGGCAGTCGGAGGAGCTTTGATTGACAGTCCCACGCAACGCTCTGATTCCGCTCTGCCATCTTCCTCTCTGCTGCACACCACAGCCTTTACACCGGCCAATGATTTTAACTTAGCTCAGCCAATGATTCTGACTCTGTGTCTATGTGTGTGTGTGTGTGTGTGTGTGTGTGTGTGTGTCTGAGTGCACACAAGTTTATGGTTTTACCTGAGCCAATGATTTTCTCTATTTTGATCCTGGAAGCTTCAATTTCTCGGGCAAACTCGTGGACCGCCTGGCAGGGGTCCTCGTATGTGTGCGGGTCGATATAGAACCTCGCGTCGGGGAATGACACTAAGATAAACAACATTAGCATTTGGTCACATATCTGCGAATGAGAGCAACATCACATCTGAGCCCCCCGTCACTGGTGTGTGGAAGCAAAACCTGATGAAAGGGAAGAAATAACTCGGAGAAAGGAGAGCGGGAAAGAATAAACAGCATGCTGGGAATCAGGCCCGTGCACCGCTGTAATCACTGCGAGCGTGATGAAAATTGTTTGCTCTAAGGATGAACTTTATTACACGGGGATAAAAATGCGACCTCTTCAAGGAATGCGATCTAATCTATTACTGGTAATAATGGAGGAATGGGCCAAACATACCGTGACCGTTCTGGTAATGCATCTTCTCCTCATCAGAGTCCTGGAAGGCCTTGCTGTAGCCACAGTGTCTGCACAAACCACACACATACACATATATATAAAGGAAAAACACACACACATAAGCAGCCACGAAAACAACACACAGACACGAGCACGGACACACAAACACACAACGGGATGAATACAGGACAGAAACACATTTTTACTATCAAGGTCTTTTTCACATGGCATCATATCTAATGAACTAATCAATGATTTTTTATAATGAATTATTAACTTCACCACAGCTATTTATCACTTAGTGATGCTTGGTTATTAAAGGGAACAACCAGTCGACCTGTTCCCCCTGATAATAGAGGGTATGAGGTAGAAGGTACAGGAAATATAGCTTCTACAGTCAGAAAGTTTGAACTCATTAGTAAACAAATTACTTCTGCAGGTCTGAGAGAGTTCAGTATTTTACTTATTTAACAGGAAATCAATAGAAACGCACAATGAACTACACAATCCATGACAAAACATGCAGTTACATCCCTTAAAGCTGTGTTCAGACTAAAAACCAAATTGAAAAGTTAATGCAGACACAAATAGGAAGGAATTATTACACTGCGATGTAAATAAATACAAAAAACTATACGGATTAAAGTATCATGAAACTCAGGTGTTTCATTTCTAAAAGGGGGCGGAGCTACAAAATGATAATGACAAATGTCATAGTTTAAAATTTTAATAAATATTTCAAAAGCATTTTTATTTTGTACTTAGGTTTCATTTTGTTTAAATTGTAATCTACACTTACAAAATGCTTCAGAGACTGTTATTTGTGCCTATTTTTTTTATATCATTATTAAATGTTTCATCTATAGATTTCTGAAATAAATATTATACCTGATTATAAACTTATCACTGTTGCCCATAAAGTTGGAATAACTTCATTTTCAGACAGATTCCTCTTTTTATACAGTACCTGTTTATGGACATCAATAATCAATAATCAGCTTTGACCTGCTGCAATGACTACATACTTTATGTCCATTTACACTTTATCCATCAAGAATAAATCACATTATCACAATCATTTCATGAGAAGATGTAGAAATCAGTCCGTCGTTATTTTTCCTGTAATTAATTAATTGAAATTAATCCGTTAAAGTCCCAGCCCAAGTAGAAATATTTAAGTCCAACTTTATGGGTAACAGTGCAATATACAAAACAGCTGACAAAAATCATAAATTAGATTATAAAATGAGAAAAAACACATTACAGCCAATCAAAGGGTCATGGAAACAATCTAAATGTGTTCACCAGACTAGTTTGGAAAACTGAATCTGCTTTTAGGTGCATCAGAGCCTCATAACTATGTCAAAATGTGGCTCTTAGTGGGAGGTGAGTTGAGAACCACTGATGTAGAACATGTGACTTAGCGTCACTTTACTCAAATGCATTTCTTAAAAAGAGAAAACTGCAGCTGTGAACACGGATCCGATTCAGAGTTGAAATATTCAACATCCTGAGCTTTGTAGTGATTTTTACTGGATAACTTTGTTAAATCCTTTGCTTGAATGTTTTTCTCCCTAATAATGAAAAACCTAATAGGCATTGAAGTATGAATTAATTAAATGCATTGAACTTAATTATTCTGTGCACTACTTCAGAGATGTAAGTTGAAGACATCAAAAAGAGGAAGGGGGGGGGGTGATGGGATAAGCGGGAACGTTTGGCTCGCAAGCTACTGGACATGAATCAACATAATTAAATCCACGATGAGGTGGAAATTACGACTTGGGAAATTAGCTAAATCAGACAGTGAGAGGACAGGAAGGGCTGAGGAGACGAGGGAAGTGGACACAGTTAGTTAAAGCATCCGTTTTCACAGTGCTCGACTCATTGTTATTACTGCGAGAAAAAAACATGCACATTATCGTCAGCTCCTGTATCACGGATTTTAACTTCTGAACCATAAGGTTAAAAGTTCTGGTTTTAGATTTGTAGATTATTTAATGTTTAACTTCACTGTTCCACCTTTATTGTCTGTTTGTCTCCTCAGCCCCCTGCTGTTTATTGTTTACTGTTATATTCTATGTTTATACTTACATTTACAGTATATACTTATATATTGTTTAGTGTTTCTATTTTTTTTTAATTTAATATATTTTTTCTACTATGTTCATTTTGCACCGTGGGGCCTTAGGGTCTTGTCATCTCAGTTTTCTGTATGCGATGTACATATGATAAAAACTGACAATAAAGCTGACTTTGACTTTTGACTAATGCTACAGCGACAGCAGGGAGAACACACACTGGGACTGGAAAACAAGCAACATTACACAAAGAGAAGCAAGGTAAAGTAGTGTAAGAAAGTGTTCCACACACAGCAGCGATGGGTAGTGTGGTAAAGTGTAGCCTTGCCGTTTCCTGCAGATGATGATGGCCAGAAAGGTGACCAGGCCGGACACCAGGGCCATGCAGATCCAGATGATGGTCATGGTGTTGTAGCGCAGAGGAACTGGAAACACACACACACACACACACACACACACACACATGTAGAGTGGATGAGCGGAGGCAGACGTGGCGCTTAAACAAGATAAACAGGAATCTGGAGCTTCATTCAGCTGCTCTGCATTTTCTAATTAGCTCCTGTTTGCAGTTGGACAGTTGGAGGATGGAAATATTTAGCTAATAATGTTGTCTGTTCTGACAGATCGTCACAAACCCATCGGTGAAATGAGATCCATCAGTAACATCACTGTAGTTAATTAACCCGTACAGACCCAGTGTTGCTTTGGTGGCGGTTTCAAAATAGTTTTGTCTCTATATTTGACTTTTCTTAAGTGCTTTATCACCATTTATCACACTAATGTCCTCTGCGTTTTGTGTTTTTTACAGCATAAATCAGGTATTTTCCTATATTTAATTTACTGATCGTGTAAATCACAGGTGTCAAACATACGGCACGGGGGCCAAAACCGGCCCACCAAAGGGTCCAATCCGGCCCCATGGGATGAATTTGTGAAATGCAAACATTTCACTGAACATATTAACAATGTTGTTAAACTGCATCTTTGTTTCCATGATATTATGACTTTCATATTGTATTTTTTCCCCTTAATCGTCCTTATTACTGTAGAAACAGTTCTGATGTAAAAGATGCAGATTCAGACCCAATAACAGTCTGAACCTTCAGCAGGTTTAACAGCGTGGTAGGGGATGAACACTGAGAAACGCTGCAGACCCCACCGCAGGACACCTTCTATGTACGGAAAAGGCTCCTGTGTGTGTTTTTCATAAACTTTTTGGCTGTATTGATTACGCCACATGTAGGCTGGCAGGTTGAGTGCAGCGCTCTTGTTTTCAGAATGTGAACATGAATCACTCTGAAGGAAGGGGGGGGCGGGTTGGGGTCGGGGTCCGGTGAGCAGCAGGATGAAGGCAGACTATTAGTCAGTGAAACTGCACTGGGACTCCAACCGGCAGGAGGGTGAGCTCTGCAGACCTGGAGTCAGCTCTGCACCTTATCTGCCAAATCCCCTATTAGGAAAGAAAAATATTCTAATAAAAGGCTTTGTTTTATGTGGT
>JAPQRQ010036310.1:0-12620 GCA_037367365.1 Apogon talboti | reverse complement strand
GTTATTTTTGTCGTGTGTGTGTGTGTGTGTGTGTGTGTGTGTGTGTGTGTGTGTGTGTGTGTGTGTGTGTGTGTGTATTTGTGTGTTTACAGTAGCCTCTTGGGGGGTAGGGTCACCCCATGTCCTGAGTGAATTAAAGGAGCCAGCTGTGATACTGCCTGAAAGGAACATGGAGGTAAACAAAAGAAGGGATCCCTGTGCCCCTAAAAGACAAAAGAGGCAGAGACAAGAGGCTGAAACCACACAATCATCTCACCATCTACAATGGCCAAGCTCCTGTAACAAGCAGGATCAGGGGGATCGGCGAAAGGCTAAGCCAGCCGAGACCACAGGTTTCAGCGCAAGCCATTAATTCCACTCTGCTTAACACACAATTAATCCCAATAAGAAGACGGCTGATTCTAAAACAGAGATTAAAGGTGAGGCGGCACATTTCATTCAGAAAGACTTTGGGACAGATGCTCACAGACAAAAACCTCTGAGAGCAGAGGAGGCCAATGATGAGGAAACGTGCTTCTTGAAGTCACCCACAGTGGTCCTCCAACAGTGTAGCAGCCACTTTTTAGCATACGCAGTTTTCCAATTTCCCTTTTCTGTGGACAATATGTAACAAGATCCTTGGGAACAAGTCAGGATTATAAGCATTCCAAGAGAAGTCAAATAAAACAGGTAACCATGCTGAAAAAGGGAACCCTGCCGATTGTTCTGTTTGAGCTGATGTGGCCAAAGTTAATGCTCCTTTGGGCTTAACTCCATCACTTAAGTAGCCAAAGCCTGGTGACAGCTAGTTGTTAAGTGGTAACTAAAGCACCTGCCAGTGTGCAGTGTAGGAGCCTAGGGACTGTGGACCTGGTCTTTTCCCAAAGCAGAGCCACACTGGTGTCAGATTAGATCCCCAGAGTGCAGACATCCCCTTGGCTCCCCTCAGTGTGGGTCCTAATGGTTCCCCTGCAGGGCACCATGGCCTCTGTCTGCAGCCCCTCAAGCCATGTAAAGCCAACAACTTCCCCCCAACCCCCATCACACATCTTAAAGAGGAACTTGCCTATAGGAAGTATTCACCCCACGGTGAATACTTCACCGTGAAATTAAATATATTTATTCTAAAACTAAATCAGTGCTATGCTAGCCTGTGTTTCTCACCATCTCATAATGAACCTGCGCTGATTCAGTGATCAAGGAGGCTGGTTGAGTAAAGTATCCGGCCTTCATGCTCAAAATATTCTGCATGATACTGGAGCAGACTGAAACCTAATAGTCGATTGTTAAAGCAGATACGGTTCATTCCCATCTACATCATATGCACAGTTGTGTGTATGTTGCTGTGACTTCGCCATGAGCGTATACAAATACTGTACATTATGATAGAATGTATCTGCATATTGTACTGTATCACCTTTACCAGTAATAAGTCTTTTTCTTTCTTCCTGTAACCAAATTCCACGTTGACAGGAATGCCATAGAGAAAGCTTGGGGACAAATAGTGAAAGAGTCTCATGTTGTGTTGAAATTGTCTGAAGC
This sequence comes from Apogon talboti, assembly GCA_037367365.1. Classification (NCBI taxonomy): domain Eukaryota; kingdom Metazoa; phylum Chordata; class Actinopteri; order Kurtiformes; family Apogonidae; genus Apogon; species Apogon talboti. The sequence continues at coordinate 11,099 of JAPQRQ010036310.1, read as the reverse complement.
CTTACAGACATTCAGGACACCTGACTGTTTGGCTTTCCACATGTTAATGGTAAGCCTGCCTCTACTGCTTCTAAATAAAATGTGTAAATGGTTCAGATGTCACCTGAGTATCCAGACTGCCACAGCTAGTTTCTCCCCAACAAGACTAAGGATGCAGAAAGGTAAATTGCTCAATAAATAAGAATGTAAACCTCTGTTGTCCCTCTTTCCCAGTACCTCCACTAAAAGCAGTAAAACAACCCTAGAAAACTGAAGAAGAAAAACTAAACCCTCACTTATCAATAAAAAGTGTTCGGTCCGAACCTAAACATCCCTTATTCTACATGTGTTTGAAGGCTCCGTTCACGTCCATACACTGACACATACATGAAGGCTGACAAGGCTGCGTCTGTAGGAGGAGAACGCAATGACCTGGGTTTAGTTGATGACTAATGCCCCACATCCAATCAATTGGCCAGTGAGGGTCAGAGATAAGAAGGTGGGCCCGTTTGCCAAAGGACGCCTATGACCTTTCAACCATCCATCTTTGTCTTTATCTAGTGTGGCTGAATGTTTGGCGCTCAGTTCTTCCATCAGATTCCGTTCTGTTGACAAAGCAGGCAGATGCTGCTGTTGGTCTGTCTGTCCAGCTTGGCCTATCAGGACATAATACCACGCCCACCTCCCTCTTTTTTCCGGGAGTCCAACTTGGAGGCCCTGGTCCACTGCAAAGGACATAGGACACATTGTACTGAGGCTGCAGCCTCTGTCACAATGTCAGGACCCCAAACTAAACTTCTCCAAAGATGAGTAATGGGCTCTACTGGCCCATATTGAACCAGCTTTGAACTGAGCCCTGGGCTTCTAGAACCACAACACAAAGGCTAATTTCATAGCAAGGTCGGGCCATGAACTTTATGAGATTTCACATTTTTTCTGTCACAGGGATTTAATTCATTGCTTTTACTTACCAGTATAAATAAAATATTGGCACATTCCCACCAACAGAATACTATGGGATGGAATATCACCTGCTCATACAATGTGGCAATTCATGTGGTTTTACAAGCACTTAATGATTACTAAACTGGATGTACGTTGGATGAACTGATGGATTCACTGCATCATCTCACAAAGCTCTTGACAAAATAACAATAATTAATGAGAAAATGCTTGGACGTGTGAGTCCTTACATCTGTTGGAGGTAAAACTATGAAGAAGAAGAGGAAGGAATGATTCAGCAACATTTTTAAATATACAAATCCAACAAACAAAATGTGCAACACTTACGTAAAATATATTTAAAAATATTTTGTTCAATTCTACAAAAAAGGAAAAAAATTAAAAAAATAATCTTAAGATTATCAGCACATCTCTGGTAGGAACTGAAACAGTCAGTAAGTGCAGGACAGGAACAGGAAGTGGACTCCTGCAGCTGTGTTTTAATGCTCAACTATGGGGTCAACCTGGGTTGACTGTTTCTCAGTAATCCTCTATGTGCCATTGGTAGAGGTATGAAACCCACTAAAAAACAACACAAATATGAATGTCGTTAGTATATGATTATGATGAGCTCAGGTGTGACTGGTGCGGATGTTCAACTGACTGCAGTTGCTGACCCAACCGTTCACGGAGCAACAGCATATTCTTACATCATACACAATAATGAACAAGTATTAACTATTTTAGCAGTCAGTAGTCATGAAATTCATGGTTTGTGTTCTACAGTAATGTCTACACCCTTGAACCATTGTCTATATAGAATGTTCCAACACCTTAATTCCCCATATGACGTAAAAAAACTACGATCCCTCCCCAGGGCATCCCTGCTTAATTCAGGTGAGCTATACTGAGGCGTTTCTCTGTCTTATGCTCTGCTGTGATGCAAATGCTCCTGCCTGACGCTCTCAGCCCACAGAGAATGCTCCTCATACGAGTCATTTGCCTAAGCTGCCTGTCAGCTGGGGGCATTTGTTTGCTCTGAGACTTCAACTCTGCAGGGCACAGAGGATACTAATTGTGTTGATTTGTCATGGGGTCCTTCAGGTGTGTTCGTGTTTGGGGGAGGGACACCTGGATGAATACAGTGAATCCCTGCCATCTTTAGTTTACACAGAGCCAGGCAGGGGATCCCGGGACCACCTTTTCTCCTGATAGTGGCTTCAGGTTCAGGCAGTTAGCAACCTGCAGAGCCATTCTTGGTTTGGTGTAATGTTAGTAATTACATTAGCAGCATGAGCCTCATGCCATTAACAAAACAGAGGTGGAGACTAAGCCAAGAACCTGAATTTTGGTCTGCCTCAGACTGGACATGATAATATACATTAAGACGTGGGACGAAGATGATTGATTATATTACATATAAATAAAGGAATGAATGAATGACGAATGATGTTACCTAATACAAAGGATTGTCAAAAATATTCTTTTAATTGATTCTATGATTTTATCATCAGTATTTAGAATAGATTTAAAATATTAATCTCAATGCTTTAGCAAACACAACGTTGCTGTGAGCATTTTGAAGTCCCCTTTTAAACAGAACCTTCTTTGCCATTTCAAAAGGCCTCAAACTGCAGCAGCTAAAGGACTTTAACAGCACAATATGGATAGTGAGGCAAAAAACACAAAAAGGCATCTGTGACATAATATCAAAAGGACCATTTTCTTACAATCTGGATGGGCTACGGCCAGCGTTGGCCACAGTGGTCAGCAGCCATTGGAGTGGTCAGCGTGGAGAATTCCTTGTGCTCCATCATTCTGATAGCTGTGTCCAATTGCATTATGCCAGGCCAGCAGGTAGCTCTGGCTGCTGGAGGTCGCAACCCTGATGGCCTCATTTCATTGGCCCAGGGGCTCCGGCCAAGGTTCATGGGTCAGGCCCTTATTCGGACACAGGCTTGACTCCTGGCCAATGAGTTGAGCTGGTCAGCAGTGGGGAGCAGTGCTGGTCAGGCAATTGATTTGTAGACATGACTGACTAAGCTAAGATGCTGCATTAAATCTGGCCAAAGTGTTTTGTTCCTGTGGAGGTGCAATATGGTCAAACTTTGTTTAACCCCCACAACTAGCACTTGACATGGACCTGTTTTCTTAGGCTGCAAGCTTTTAATTTTTTGAATACATTTCATTTCACAAATGAGATAATGAGATGCCGTTGAGTCATCTTTTATCTTTCCTTTGCATATGTTTCCCCTGAAACTTTCTGTTAATGAACAAAACCTGTGTTAGCTTGCATCTTTCGAAATGTGGTTTCAAAACGATCTTTTGCCAAGTAAAATACGAGCTTGATCCGTCATCCTGTCGTGAACTGTTTATCACTTGCCAACCTATTTAAGTGATTCCATCAAACTGGGACACGTCAGAAGTAAGTTTAGAGTCTCACAACTTTTCTGGTCATGGAAGGCAGGCAGGCTCTGATTGCCCTGAAGGCCATTTTGTTCTACTTGGGGTATTGTGAACAGATGGACTTCATACCCACTTGCCCAAATCAAAGATGGCATTTGTTTTTCATGTTGGATGATTTTAGGACTATATGGGTAATGGAAACAAAGCCTTTTTAAACGATCTCGCAGAAATCAAATCAAGAGAAACGTTATGCTATTCGGGATTTGCTGATGACTCACTTTAGCCATGTTTAGCTAAAGAGGCACAGTAGAGCACTTTGTAAAGAAACAGATATTCCAATGTTCGAAGTTATCAACGTAACAGCTAGATTTGCTTTGTATCATCACATAATATAAACAGGCAGGAACATCATAAAACATCAAGGCAAACAGCTGGCTGGTTCATATTGCTAACAATATCAGACATCGAGTGAACAAACTACATAATTCCACATAGTCACAAAGACAAAGTATTGGGCGACATTTCCCACATTCAGCAAGTCATAAACTATCCAGTGACTGAGGGAATGGCCCAGCATGTGGTTTATTTTGGGGGGATACACTTAAAGGTCATGCAGTGATCCGCGGGAGTCTCTGGACGCATTCTCTGGACACAACTACCAGCTGCCTCTTGCACGTGGGTGGACAGGTTGTCTCCATTGCCCTGCAGCGCTGAGGCCTATGGCCATGAAACCTTGCTGCCTTTTCAGCTAATTGTTTGTGGGTTGCTTTTAAATTTATTGGCAGTCTTGGTGATATAGTGCCTCTATTGTGTCTTGAGCCTATTGTGAACACCCTTAACTATGGCTCCCGTTTTCCTGCTCTTGTGTCTCATGGCTGACCAGAGGCCAGAGAACAGAGTGATGCCCAGCGGGAGTGCCCTTTCCGTGGGCAGAAGAAGAGACCTTTACAGGTGCCTCAGCTCTTCTCTTAGCAACGCCCTGCTGCTCAAAATTAGTTGTCCTCCTATGGGTGTCTTTCTGAGACTGTCAGCTGTGGGGTCCCTGATGGGAGATTTGTTGATATGATAACTCGATTAGGCTCCAGGATGGATGACATAGTGGCAGAGAGCAAGTCTGCAGCTCCCAGGGAGGCGCTGACTCTTCTCTTTAACCTCTCCTCAGGAGACCAACGTTCTACACAAGCCAGGCATGTGACTCCCAAAAGCTCTTGTTGAGCTTTTGGTAATCAGTTTCCCAAGCAGAATGGTGCAGTTCACAAACCAAGCAAAGAATCTTAAAGCCTTCAATAATTTAAGAATAAACAGGGTATAAGGCAAGACTTCACACAAAAGAGAACTCACTAATTAAGAGCATGAGATGTCAAAGGTCCTTATTATGTGGATTTTATATAAGGATTTATCATGAAAGTCAGCCTCCTTTCTCTCCAGTTATTTTCTTAATTGGCCAGGTACCATTTCCTAATTAACTGTAAAACTGGTTGATGATTGCCCCAAACTGGCACTGGATATCAGCATACATCTTAGAAAAGAGCTGGAGATGAAGTTAGAGACTGTGCAAATTGGTAATTAATTTCAAGCCATCAAAGCATTGGCTATTTTGGTCTGTGGGGGAGGGATAGGAATTGAATCCCACGTAGTCAGTCTGGTATTATCACGTTAGACCCCGAGGATACACCAGTGTGCTCTACACATCTCTGGACTTCCGGAATAATCTCAGCTCACTGGTGTCATGCGGGGTTGCTCTCTAAACTCTTTTACCCAGTGGTTAAGTTAGAGACTCAAGCTGGATTTAAATCAAAAGAGCTGTTCCCCTTTAACTGAGCTGCTAAAAGCTCTGGCATATCTGCCCAGGTGTAACAGGGTCAACCAGGAACCACTGGAGAGTTAATTAGAGAAAATGGTAATGCCAAGATCTGCTTTGCACACACATTCCAACACACCCAACTACAAAGAACTGTTCCGACAGTTTAGTTTTCACTTACGAAACAACCAACCTTTTTAGTCAAAGGCACCTAAAGTAAAATAATCATTTAAAGTTATGTTCACTGTCTTTTATTTCTCTATATCTTGTAATGCTTATGTCAGCTGACAACAGCAAAGTTCTTCGTGACAACAGACTTGGAAATCAGTAAAAGCCAACAATATGACTTCAGCTAACACACACGTGTGGAAGATCATTAAGTGGTAAAGTGGAAAGACCACACTCTAGCTGTCCTTACACACATATGCACACTAATAACACACACCCTCACACACACACACACACACACACACACACACACCCCTCCCTCCATATTTTTACTCAGAGCCACAAGCCAGGCAACAGCTCAGACAGGATGTAGCACATGTGTATCGTATTAGGCAGTCGCTCTCAGCCAGCAGGACCATAAGTGACATTAGATCTAGAGCTGGCTCGTTGCCTGTCTGTGAGCTGCTGCCCAGCTTCTACACTGATACTACACTCATCCCTCTGCCTGTTTCACAGCTCTAACTCAGAGGTAGGAATGCCTTCACACAGACTCACTACAACAGACCCCGTTGTAGTGAGTCTGTGTGTTTTTCCCCAGGGCAGAATCACGGACAGGGGAAGCCATTGAGCGTGGACCTGCAGGTCAAACACAAGACGTGGAGGGCTTGACCCTGAATGGCCTACATGAAAGCCCATATGAACACAAACTGGAACAGCAGAGTTCAGGTGAGCAGCTTCGTGTTTGTCCAAGATAGACACGAGATGGAGAATGTCTCTGAGTGTCCCTCCAGATCTGTCATCTGTCCACACCTTCTGGAAATATGGGAATAAACACTAAGCATGTGAACGTGACAGGGCTTGATAAGAAAATACTTTTGTAAATATGAGCACCTCAAATGTCAAGGTGATATTTCACAGGTGAGAATGAAACACTAAGATAAGATGCTGGACAGTTGGACAAACAACAGACACTTGACTACTGATGGACAGAGAATATGTATAAGTGATTTTATTTATTTTGGCTTTAAAAAAAAAAGCAGTTTGAAAACACAGCTCCACTGGTGGATCCACTCTCCCCCTGACCAATTACAAGCTTCAGCTTGAGGAAATCGTGGCCAGCTCAGTGGGGCTAAACACCAGACAATCAGAGGTCAGATGTCACAGATGTGAGGACATAAGACCTCTGAAAGTAAAGATCAATTCAAGTACACGGGAAACAAAGACTGAGCTGCAAGACAGGCCTGCAAAATGTATGTCATTATGAAATTAAGAACCAAAATGACATTCAAAAAAGTACAGGTTTTGGTACAAATGATGCAAGCCACACAAAAATGAGTAGTTAGTTCCTCAGTTTTAGCTTGTTACTACATCTAGACAATGAAGAAGATTTGAGATTAACACTGAACATAGCAAACAACAGAAGGAAAACAAATATAGTGATGGTTTCTGTCACCTTCATCTGAGGTTGGCTCCACTGACACATGCTGGTTGGCAGATCAGGCAGCTATGAAGCAGCAGTCAGAGCATGGATTTGGTTCACATAAGTACGATAAGCATTCTTCTGCTGCTGCTGCTCGTTAGAACACTTGCTGTCATTTTCACACATTCTCACATTCACACACTTCAGCTAGTGGCGTCTTGAGTGACGCAAAGAAGGATGTAGTCAATTAATTGCATTCATTTGAAGCTCAAAATATTGCTTGTTTCCTGGCATATTTGAAAAAAAAGGCTGAAATGATAAGGATGGATGGGACATGTATGGACATCCATTTTAGGGTCTGTTGCAGAGTCAGAGCCAGGTTTGAGCCAATCACACGGTTCAATCACATGTTAAAGACGAGGTGATCTTTTACAAATGAAGTCTACTATATCCACATTGGCCCACACTTCTGTTGTACACCAACCCTAACCTTAGCTAAGGGTTAGGATTCCATGACAAGATTAAAAATATGACGTTCAAGAAACAATAGTCTTACACGTCCCTGGTACAACCAACACAGCCAGTTACATATGTGAACCACAATGTGCATGATTCAATTCCCATCAAGTAGTAAAGCACTCACTTGAAAATAAAGTTCATGTGTTCAATAACATTCTCATGTAGTTCTACTTTTTGTTCCAGTTGATTCAGCAATTCTTTCTCAATAGAGAGAGAGATGCCAAACAGGACAGCCTTGATTGTCCAGTTGTGTTCCTTGCATAGTTTCATTTGAGTATTTATTTGAGTGCTGACAATGAGTGCTCCATGAGGCTGTAGGCACTGAACTGTTAGGCACGCAAATGCATTAAGTTCTGTCAATGCATACGAGGCCTGTCCTCACAAAACTCAGATCATTCATACTTTTCCTGTGTAAGTTTGACATGTTATTCATGTTTTTTTTTAACTCAGCAAACGCTTTGGAGACCAATCCTTCAGTCAAAATAAGGTGTCAGTCCATTAAAGGGTACCTGTAGTGAATTTTCATTGCTAGCTATTTCAAATGATCAGATATAATCCTAGTGGTTCCATCAGGTATCTTTCATCATAGTCCGTTGTCAAGTACAATCGAGTACTAAGTCACTGCTCCGTCAGTCAGGCATGGTCATGGTTCCTCCTTCACGGGCTGTTCCAGCTCCGATAGTGATGCAGAAACATGTATTGTCCGATGACCTGGGCTGAGATGGACTGGTCGCTGACCCAGCATCGCAGACACCAGTCTAAGATGACACATTATCGGCCAGTACTGAGTGCAAAGCAGAGTGCAAAGCTTACAGTTGCACAAACAAGCACGAACACGTGCTTTCCACTCAATCTGTCTCACTGACTGCTGCTTGTTTACTCTCACTCGTTCATCTGGAAACAACACGGGTATGTCACTTACACCCAGCAATGGCTGGTCCCCACAGGTTCATAGGGTAGTAAAAGGGTCCAGTGTGATGCATTTATAGTGGTTTTTATTGAATTTGCACCTCTCTTGCTCATAAGTAATACATAAAGCACAATTAATGTGATAAGCATGACCAGTACAGGTGCACCTTAAAGTGAACAGTCCCTTATGGTGTACATTCATAAGAATGGATAGACAGGAGGTCACAGCAACCTTGACCTTTGGCTACCAAAATATTCTCGGCTCATTCTTGAGTCAGTCTACCAAACTGTATTTTAAACTTAATGGGGACCAACACATCTATAGAGACACATCCAGATACAGATCATACTTCTGAATGAGTTCATAGGATTTGATCTCTTTTGTTGTTAAAGCAGATGTCCACCCTCCAGGAGGCGGGGTCTGCTCCAGGTTTCTACTTGTTAAAAGGAAGTTTTTCCTTCCTCTGTCTCCAAGTGTATACTCCTGGAGGATTCTGTTGGTTTCTGTGAATTAACTGACAGTCTGGTTTATTCCAGATCTATATGTAAAGTGTCATGAGATAACTTTTGTTCCGATTTAGCGCTACATAAATAAAAGTTGATTGATTGATTAAAAATGTGTCAAATTCATTTCTGACTGTCTCCTTTGTTAAAAATAGTGCAAAACAAACCACATATTGGCACATATTTAAAATTGCTTCAGCCTACAGATATGCACAAACAGTACCTGCCAGAGGACACAGTTACAATCCTAATCTTGTCTCTTCCATGCAGAAATACAGAAAAAAAACCAAAAAACTCAGCACTACAGCCAACTCAGTGTCAGGCGCACACACACACACACACACACACACACACACACACACATGATAGTGTAAAGCTGTGTGGTTTTCCAACAACCAACGTAATGTGTAATACAACAACAACCCTTGTGAGAGAACTGAACATCACTGCCAAATGGAAACCAAACCATCTTCCTGCTTCACCATGTCCCCATTCTGATCTCTATTATTAATGTGACCAGATTGAGCCATTTCACAGAAGTATAAAAGAATTCAGCTATTCATATCGTCTATCAAAGACATTTCTGAAGTGGGCTGCCTCTTATTTAATCTTCACATGGAAGCAACAGCAATGGAACAGAACTACCTAATCACACACAGACAATAACACATATGTCTCTACGGCTGCCCTAAAGGAACCCCCCCGCCCCAAAAAACAAAAAAAAAACATGAATCTGTCCCGCCAGTGCATCCCACTAAGCAGAAAGTGAGCAACACTGCAGATTACTGGAATCAAAGACAAATGTTTTCATTCATCATTTAGATGAAAAACAAAAGCCAATCATGTCTGCTGTTGTTCCTGTGCATCAGGACAAGTCACAAGAGGGTGAGTTCTTGTCAGAGAAGATGAAATAAAGTTCTTCAACCAAACAACGGCATTTCCTTGGGTGCATCCCAAATGAGGGGGACAGACAAGTTAAGGCTTGTCCTCAAATGGACACATGTTCTCTATTGTCACGCCGCCTCCGTTCCCAGCCAGGAGCTCAGTGTGACCTGTCACATTCACCCACTGGCTGTCAACAAGTTGGAGTGATGCTTTAGGGGAGCAGGCTGAGGAATCTCACAGGGCAGCCCGCATCTTTGCATTTTAATTTCAGAGGAGGTGGGGGGTCATGATTAAGAATCATGGAGGAGGAGCGTCCTGCAGGTACCAAGTGAGGCTGGCAGATGCAGAAGACACCAGATGTGGACATCTTCTGCCTCTCACAGCTCCAATGTGGGGCCGGAGATCATTCAGTACAAAGATTGGTTTTCTCATTTTTATGCATTTTTTATACCAAGCAAACACAAAATCCACTGTCTCAGGTTTCAGTGATAAATGAATGAATGAGACGCTCTATTGAGCTGATGGGTCATAACACACACATAGCATTTGCCTTCTACACACACCAGGGGCTTAGAGTCAGTCCACATAACTGCCTTTTAATTAATATTTCGATCATGATGACAGAAGAAATTCCATTTATTAACAACTGAAACACTGAAATACACACAAATGCCTGACTGAAGGAAAATGACAACATCTACATACTGAAGTATTATGCAGCAGTTTTGTTCAACTGTTACTGGATGGCGGTCAGTTGTGAACATGAATCCGACATGTAGTTGCTGTAAGAGCCACCTGCTCTGTCCCACGTGTGTGTCCAACAGGGGCCTCACTATCCAAACACATGGTGTTGAACAGCGGAGGTTATGGATGAAGACTGCTTTGCTTTGGAAAGGTTCAGTCCTGTGGTGGAGGCTGTGGGGGGTTAAGAGGAGCAGGTATGCTCAGGCGCTGCGAGGCCTTTGCATGAGCGAGGTGTGACGCAGGACAAAGGAAGATCAACAGTGAGTGTGACTTCCCCAGTGTGGACATGGTGGGCAGGACGGGTGGGACGGACAAGATGAGCAAGACAAGCCAGTCATCTGTCAACTTTAGAACACCTAAAAGATGAGCAGAAGGAGGTAGCAGGAACAGAAAGACTTGATTGACAGCTTAAGGGTCAGTAGACGGGCCGCTGTCAGTCATGCATCACAGGACCTGAGGCACACCTGAGCTCCTTTGACCCTTTAAACTGGGGGGGTAAAGCAGTAAAGGGATGTTGTTATTGTACAAATAAAAGCCCTGATATGCAAATAAATCATCTGACTGATAACAAAACAGGTTAGTAACTCACCAGTGTGTTGGTTGTCTGATTTTTCATTTTTTTTATTAAAGCATCTTAAAGATCAGTCAGTGCTTTTCATGACCACCAGTACAAGTCTAAACTCTAAAATGACAGTGAAAATAGAAGAAAAATCTATGGAATGGTCCATAAATGTGTCTCTTAGTCATTAACCCTCCTGTTATGTTCATTTGTCAGGAACAGCAATGATGTTCCAGGTCAATTTGACCCAGTGCATGTTTAAT
>JAPQRQ010036309.1:0-12626 GCA_037367365.1 Apogon talboti | reverse complement strand
GGATGGATGGTTGGACAGACGGGTGAGTGGATGGATGGATGGACGGATGGGTGGGTGGATGGATGGATGGATGGATGGATGGATGGATGGATGGATGAATGAAGGATGGATGGTCAGATAGACTTCATTGAACCCAAGCTGACATGACACACACAAGAGTAAACACACTATATATATTATTTTTTATTTATTGTTATAAGTTAGAAGTATAAACCAGACCTGGATAGTGTACACTACTATGTGCTACTGATCCTTGAGGCTGTTAGAGCCATCACCTAAACGAGCTGGCGTCTTCCTTCTGTCCGTGAATGTTTTGCAGGTGAAATATAAAGAAGGCTGTAAACCCAAAGCTCCGCCGCTGTACCACCTCCTCCCCGAGACGGCCGAGACCCACTTCGCCAAACATATGTCGGAGATGCAGAGCGAGGTGCAGATTCTTCACTCCAACACATGTTGGTTTCATGTTTGAACACAGTCGTCTGTCGGCTAATATTTATTCTGTTTTCAGTCCAAGTACAAGAAGGACAAAGAGGACCTGTCCAACAATCTGTACTCACTGATGCCGGAGACTCTACAGACTCAGTTTATTAAAGACATGGCAGAGACTCACAGCGAGGTCAGATACTCGTTTAACACTGGCTTAACACTGGTTTAACATTGGTTTGATACTGGTTTAACATTGGTTTAACATTGGTTTAATACTGGATTAACACTGGTTTACCACTGGTTCATCCATCCAGGTAACCCTAACCCTAACCCTTTGTTCACTCATCCATCCTTCCATCCATCCGTCCGTCCGTCTGTCCAGTCTTACATAGATGTGGTCCTTGAACAGACAAGGCCGTCTGGGTTTACCTCCACACAGTCACAGTGTGTCTGTTAACCTCTCAGTAACCACACCCTCGTCATGGGTTTCCTTGATGATATGACATGAGCCCCATATCTTTTCACTTAAAGCTGTCCTGTCATTGGTCAGCTGCTCCGGCCAATGGGCTTCAGGCTGATAAGACGAGTCAAAGGACATTTGCAGTGCTTTAGAGGCTTAAGTTGTGTCTGTGTGTGTGTCTGTATGTGTGTGTGTGTCAGATGAGGTATAAACAGCAGCCCACAGCGGCGTCACTTTACTCCAAACTGCCTGAAACTCTGGAGACCAAACACGCCAAAGAAGCCACTGAGCTGCAGAGTGAGGTGAGTCACTCCCATGGTCCTTTGAGTCTCATTTCTGTCCACGTCTGTTCTATCCAAATGACCTCCTGATGGTTTGTTATTGACAGAAAAAGTACAAAGACGAGGGGAGGAAGGAGAGGACGTCGTCTCTTTACTCTCAGCTTCCCGACACCTCAGAGACACAGTTTGTACGGGAGTTGACTGAGATGCAGAGCCAGGTACAGAGCACGAGGTTACGAAACAGTCCGACACATGGATTAAAGCAAATTTATAATTCTGAGAGTTTGAACTCAAGTCCTTCTAAACTGTGTTCTATAGCACTGGAAGTATTGGACTGTTTTCCTCTGTTTTATTAGTGATTTTTTGTTTATAAATGTACCATATTTGAGGGAGTGTTTTTTCTGTTAATGTGCTTTTGCTGCTGCACTGCAATTTCCCAGTTTGGGATCAACATCCATCCATCCATCTGTCTATCCATCTGTCCATCCATCCATCCATCTGTTCATCCAACATCTGCCATCCATCCATCTGTCTATCCATCTTTCCATCCATCCATCCATCCATCCATTCATCCATCTATCTGTCCATCCATTCATCCATCCATCCGTCTATCTATTCATCCATCCATCCATTCATCCATCTGTCTATCCATCCATCTATCTGTCCATCTGTCCATCCATCCATTCATCCATCTATGTGTCCATCCATCCATCCATCCATGCATCCATCCATCCATCCATCCATCTGTCCATCCATCCATCTGTCTATCCATCTATCATCTATCCATCTGTCTGTCCATCAATCCGTCTGTCTATCCGTCCATCCATCCATCCATCCATCCGTCCATCCATACGTCCATCTGTCTGTCCATCTGTCTGTCCATCTATCTATTTATCCATCCATCCATCCAACATCTGTCCGTCCATCCATCGAGGTCTTTGTAAAAATGTCATGAAACATGTTGCTGTCGTTGGTTTCAGAACAAATACAAGGAGAGTGGGAGGAAGAGTCAGAGCATCAGCGTTTACTCCCAGCTCCCAGAAACCAACGAAACCCAGTTTGCCAAAACTGTGTCAGAAATCCAGAGTGAGGTACAGTGAACGATGCAACACACTCAGGATGATGGACGCACAACTTCCTCTATTTTATGTTGTACTTTTTCATTTCACCACAGTAAATGGAACGAAAGGGTTCTACAAAGGGTTGCGATGTTCGTGATGTTCCTGACACTTGTGATATTTGCGTATTTTCAGTTTTTCATACCAGTTTGCCAAGTTTCCTCCATTTACGTGTCTTGAGCATGAAAATTACGCAAATGACGCAGCATTTACTTTAGATGAGTTAATTTGTAGTGACAATTAAAAATGTTCATGTTTAACTGTGACTTGTAGGTTCCTAAGTACGGTTAAAAACATAACTGAAGAAAATTAAGATAAAAACTAAAGAAGGAAATAAAGAAGGAACCTAAGTAATTCCCTCAGAGTGTCTGTTTTGGGTCACTTTATCCTGGGGAAAGGAGGAGGGTTGGAGTTGTGACAGAAAAAAAACACATGAGCATGCTTCAGTTTTTTAATTCTCACTTATTGTCTCTTCCACAGAGTTATTCTTCTCTCCTATATCATTCATTACAACTACATGCACATTTACAATTATGCAAATTAGGTGATGACATCATTTAGCAACTTCTGCCGACTTTTAGTTCAGAGAATAGACACTTTCTCTACTGAGGAGTTGGAAACAATGAAAACACTTGTATGGTTGTGTTCCGTGTTTCCTCAGTGTAATGTGATGTGATATAAATATGATCGACTGCTCTTTATTTTCTAGACCAAATATAAAGATGCCGGTAAAAAGGAGGCGTCTGTCTGTCTGTACTCGAAGCTGCCTGAGACTCTGGACACTGTGCATGCAAAAGAGGCTTCAGAGCTGCAGAGTCAGGTGAGTGTCGGCACAGAAACACTGGGGCCCCATCCACGGAAACGGGCCAAGTCTGGTCCAAAAAACACAAAGATGTGTACATCATGTGATCCACAGTGGGTGTGGATCACATGATCTGTAAACTGGTACAAAGCACAGGCCGTCCATGTCACTGACATCCACGGCGTCTTTGTGCAGGTGAAGTATAAACAGGACGTGGGCGGGTCTTTGTATCACCATCTGCCTGAGACCACAGAGACACATCAGGCCAAAGAGCTCCAGGACATTTACAGCCAGGTGAGCGCCAAACACGACGCAGTTGGAGCGTGACCGCCGGGCATTGGTAAAGACGCCCTTGTGTTTTTTTAATCTCAGGTGAAGTACAAAGAAGACGGTAAGAAGAGCATCGGTAAGGCCTTGTACTCGCTCCTACCCGAGACGGCAGAGACACAGTTCGCCAAACACATGTCAGAAATACAGAGCGAGGTTAGGACCCTGAACGCCTCATTATAGAAGCAACAACTGAAAGTGAATGCATTTAACGCATCTGTTCCCCGTGTGTTTTCAGTCCAAGTACAAGAAGGACAAAGAGGACCTGTCCAACAATCTGTACTCGCTGATGTCGGAGACTCTACAGACTCAGTTTATTAAAGACATGGCAGAGACTCACAGCGAGGTCAGATACTGGTTTAGTACTGGATTAACACTGGTTTAATACTGGTTTAATACTGGTTTAACACTGGTTTAATACTGGATTCATACTGGTTTAATACTGGTTTAACACTGGTTTAATACTGGATTCATACTAGATTCATACTGGTTTAATACTGGTTTATTACTGGATTAACACTGGTTTAATACTGGTTTAACACTGGTTTAATACTGGATTCATACTGGTTTAATACTGGATTCATACTGGTTTAACACTTGTTTAATACTGGATTCGTACTGGTTTAATACTGGTTTAATACTGGATTCATACTGGTTTAATACTGGATTCATACTGGTTTCATACTGGATTCATACTGGTTTAACACTGGTTTAATACCAGATTCATACTGGTCCTGAATTTTAAATAGAGGATAAAAACAATCCAAAAACTTTGACTTGGTTGGACTTGTACCAGTGTTTAAGAACAGATCCACAGATGGGGGTTAAGGTTGTGTGTTTTATCACACACACCAACAGCAGATAAAGCCAGCGCCGTGGTCTATTCCAGTCGCTTTATCAGAGTCGGGTTCGCAGCGACCGGTGCCTCTTTGTGCCTCACTGATAAAACACAGTCACATGTTTTTAAGAGGCTCTTCCATACCATGAATCTGAGACTTCATCATGTCATGTTTACAGTTAATTAACCTAAACGTAGAGTGAATTAAAACCGGTTTGGTCGTTTGTCCTGGGGACGATGCTGCTTTTTTGAAACAGGAACATCATAATAAAAACATCATAATAACCTATAAATAATGACAACTCCAAATTGGTCTTTTTGTTTCAGTGTAAAAAAAAAAAAGGAAAGTTACATGACAATATTTATATTTACAAACTATCCTTTCACCAAAAATATGAATAAACTGAACAGATATGAATAAAATGAAACGTGGAGTGAGTGCAATTCTAACGTGTTAGTTTCTCAAGTTTTGTGTTCATTTTTGTGCGTTTTGTTCTTGTTTTTGATTTATGTGTTCATATTTATTGTCTTTTTTATTTATTTCTGTTCATTTTGTTCATGTTTCTCAAATTTTTCTTCATTTTTGTACAAGTTTTCCTCTTGTTCTTTGTTTTGTTCATATTTGTTGTTTTTTTGGTTATTTTTTTCTGTTAATTGTGTTTGTTAGTTTAGATCCACTGTGGTCTATAAGTTGTAATGAACATGTGTAAATGATAAACTGAGGCAGAATATTATCCAAACTAAAACAGTTTATAGATGTGCACATTTTCATTTTTTTAATTGTACTTCTTTGACTCTTAGGACTTTATTTCTAGGTTCTTATTCTGTTTGATCCAACTGGTCCGGCCCACTTTGACACCATCAGGCTGAATGTGGCCCCTGGACTCAAATGAGTTCCACATCCATGATCTAACTTATGGGTTTTGGTTTTTTTCTGCAGATCAAGTACAAAGAGGCGGGAAAGAAGGAGTCGTCCTCCTCTCTTTACCATCAGCTGCCGCAGACACTGGAAACACAGCACGTTAAAGAAGTGACACAACTCCAGAGCAACGTACGTACATTATTTATATGAACCAAGACTCAACACATGAACCTGGACACAAGCCACACCACTGGACACAAGTCACACCACTGAACACAAGTCACACCACTGGAAACAAATCACACCACTGGAAACAAGTCACGCCACTCCAGCAGTCAGCTGAATGTGATGAAACTACATGATTCATTTGAGTTGATTCTCCAGGAAGAGTCTCAGAGAATTAATGAATGAATGAATGGGGTTGTGATAAGCATAGTTATCTACATTAGATGGACAAAAGTATGTGGACACGTTGAATTCAGGTGTTTCTTTTCTAACGGGGTCTGAATACAAAATGTTGATATTTTTATCTCAGATCATCATGAACATCTAACGACCTGTAGACATGATGTGTCCCAATATTTATGTCCATATAGTTTATAAACATCGATATTGCCTTCAAGGAGATTTTTCTTCCCAGTCAACATGTGTTGAAAGTAGATGGTTAGTTTGGGTAGAAAATTATTGTTTACAGTCAGAGCATGAAAAATATTTTAGAAATTTACACATAAACAACAATAAACAAAACAAAAAAAAATTCAATGTTGAGAGACATTCAGTCCAAACCATCTCTGAGGCATTTTGGAAACAAAGATAACAATTTAACCCAAACTAACCAATGCAATGATATTTATCCCAATATCAAATTATATTCTGACATTAGTCATTATTGTTTTGTATCGCTGACCCCTGGTAGAAAGAAACACCTGAATTAAACGTGTCCACATACTTTTGTCCATATAGTTGAAAATATAAGAGTAATGTGAGTGAATGTTGCTTCTCTAAAGCTCTGACTGTTTTTCCTTCAGGTCAAATACAAGGAGAGTGGGAGGAAGTCCATGTCGTCCAGTTTGTACGCCCAGCTGCCACAGACGGCTGAGACGCAGCTCGCTGCCAAGGTGTCCGAGCTGCAGAGTGAGGTCAGCGCATGTACGACGAGGTCAGATCAGAGGTCGGCCACACCTTCTTTCCCGCTAATAAACGCAGTGTCCGTCTTTTCCAGAGTAAATACAAGGAGGATGGGGTCAGGAGTCTGTCTGGGAGCTGCTACTCTCAGCTCCCACAAACTGCTGACACGCAGTTAGCCAAGGCAGTCTCAGAGCTGCAGAGCCAGGTGAGTAAAGGCGGTGGGAGGGCAAAGCATCATGGAAGCTGTAGTTTATTTAATGATACAAATATACAGACGTTGCAGTTTGTTCCACTGAGAACTGTAGCGGTTCCAGAAACTCTTCATTAACCCTTAGATGAGTCAAAAATGACCTTCTGTCGGGGTGTTTCTCTGCTCTGAACAGTTTAAGGCCTTTATCTACAAACAGCATCCGTTTCTTCTCACTTATTATGGAGTCGATCAGGATTTATCGTACAGGGTTTACTGGTGGGATGTGGACACAGTTCAGGGCTCTGACAGCAACACGTTATGTAACGTTTCCTCTGTAATCAACCAATCAGATGTGACTCAGGTGTGGACTTTGAGCTTTAATTCAGTGGGTTTAAATACTGCGTTAACGGTTTAGGAACCCACAGCCCTAACGTCAGGCTAATGTCGTTCTTTTAAGACCAAGTACAAGGAGGCGAGTCGGAAGGAGGCAAGCAGCAGTTTGTACCACCAGCTCCCAGAAACCCTGGAGACGCTTCACGCCAAAGAGGCCACCCAGCTGCAGAGCGAGGTACGGTAGGCAGATAACACATCACCAGCCCAAATGTCTTTGTAAAATTACAAGAAAAAAACCTCAGTATTTATAAAAAAAACAAACAAGAACACTGAAATTCTGTGAGATTGAAGTTCTAATTTTATCAGAAAAAATTTTGAGGTTAAAGTTGTGAAATTGCAAGAAATGAAACTTACAGATTTATGGGGAACTTAAGGAAATATTGATGTTTATATCTCAGATCAACATAAACAGGATGAGCTGTAGCCATGATGCGTCCCAATACTTTTGGTCATATTGTGTTTTTCAGAAAAACTGAGTTGTATAAAACCACCCTGGATCATTAAAGTTTAAAAAGGTGCAAAACTAAACTGTCATGTTGAGTATGATGAAGGTGCATTGTGTTTCCGTCTAACCGACCCTTGGCTGTGGTCGACCTCCAGGTGAAGTACAAAGAAGGTGGGAAGAATCAGCTCAGCTCCTCACTGTACTCTCAGCTAGCGGACACCGAGGAGGTGAAGTTCGCCAAAGCCGTCATGGAGCTCCAGAGCGAGGTGAGACAGCGCCGCAGAAGAAGAGCGCACCGGCCGGACGCCGGAGGGTGAGTCATTAGCCTCCTGTCTGGGTATTTGTTTCAGGATGAAATGTGTTGTTTTTCTCAGAATAAATACAAGCAGAAGGGCAGACGGGAGGTGAGCAGCAGCGTCTTCCACCAGATGACAGACACCAAGGAGATGGAGTTTGTAAAACACATGTCACAGCTTCAGAGTGAGGTGAGAAACACCAACGCTACTGGCATTATACTGCATTTATACTGTACTAATACTGCATTTATACAGTACTAATACTGCATTTATACGGTTCTAATACTGTATTTATACTGTATTAATACTGCATTTATACTGTACTGATACTGCATTTATACTGTACTAATACTGCATGTATACTGTACTAATAAGTTACTAATACTGCATGTATACTGTACTAATACCGTGTTTATATTATACTAATAATGCATTTATAATGTACTTATACTGTACTAATAATGTACTAATACTGTACTTCTGCAATATTTACTGTATAATGTATTAATAAGGTACTAATACCATATTTATAATGTACTTGTGTTGTACTAATAATGTATTAATACTGTACTAATAAGATACTAATACTGTACATATACTCTTCTTACATAAATATACAAAAACCCCACATGAATGTATGTGAATAAAAAGTCTTTCCTGTGAGATTATAGTTTATACATTTTCCATAAATTAAACCTCACAGATTTAACCCAACAGAAATTCTCTAAGACTAAAGTTATACATTTCTAATTCAATAGATTAAAGTGTTAAGCATATGAGAGAAAAATTAACTTTAAGCAGAAATTTACAAGAAAAAAGTCACAAATTTCTGCAGAGAAAATCTGAAGTTTTATAGGATTAGAATCCATCCACTCTTTTGTTGATGTACTGAATCAGTAAACATGTCAACTCCATTCACACGTCTGCATCAGGTCTGGTAGTTTTGTGCCCATATATAGTCCTTTTGTTTTCATAAATAGGTTAATGTTAACACTGGTCAGTGTGAACACATGACCATTTGATTTCATGATGTAACCCTTATTTCACCAGGAAGTCCAATGAGGTCGGAGTCAAGGCTCAACTGGTGCAACAACAATAATACAAAGACCGTGTGTGTGTGTGTGTGTGTGTGTGTGTGTGTGTGTGTGTGTGTTTGGGTTTGGGTTTGGGTTTCAGTCCAAGTACAAGAAGGACAAAGAGGACCTGTCCAACACACTGTACTCGCTGCTGCCGGAGACTCTGCACACTCAGTTTGTTAAAGACATGGCAGAGACTCACAGTGAGGTGAGTATTCCACTGTGGGCCTCCACACCTCCACACCCACAGGTCATTGGGTTGTCTTCTCTTGTCTCACCTTATTTCATCTTATCTTACATTGTCTTCTCTTAATCTGATTTGACTCTGGTCTTATCCAACTGTTGTGTTTCTGTGTTTCAGAGTAAATACAAAGCGTCCGGTAAGAAGGACCTGGTCACCTGTCTGTACTCTGTGCTGCCGCAGACCAAAGACACTCAACACGCCAAAGAACAGACTCAGCTGTGCAGCGAGGTAACACAACCCACACACACCGTTATGCATCCGTTAGTGCCCTGTGGACACCAGGTCCCAGTGAAGGGGGTTCTGTGGACCTTCTGTTAGCAGGGACACGTCCTCTGAGGGTCTTCTGAGCCGGACTGTGTTTTCCTCATCAGTATATCCTGTGTTTGTTGTAGAAAGCGTACAGGGAGGAGGGTAAGAAGGAGGCTGGATGTAGTCTGTACGCCCAGATGCCCCAGACCATCGAGACGGTGTTTGCCAAAGAGCTCACCAAGAACCAGAGTGATGTGAGTCTGAAGGACCTTTTATTAGAGACGTTTTAACCCCACGGATCAGAAGATATTTGACTAATATTAGAAATACTAAACATATTTGACTAATATTAGAAATACTAAACATATTTTACTCCACCAATGATACTGGTGTTTGTGCCAGAGGTGGAGTTTCGTTTGGACTCATTTTCACTGTGTGCACAAAAGCATGTGGACAGGCTGAATCCACGTGTTTCTTTTCTAACAGGGGTCTGGGATACATAACAATAATGACCAATGTCAGAATATAGTTTTATATAGGTGTAAATATCATGTCATTGGTTAGTTTGGTTTACATTGTTATCTTTGTTTCCAAAAAGACTCAGAGATGGTTTGGACTGAATTTATATCAACATTGATTTTATTTATTTTTTTATTTTTTTATTTTTAAATGTTCTACCTCTGAATTTCTAAAATATTTTTCATGCTTTGACAGTAAATAATAATTTTCTACCACAGCTAACCATCTACTTTCATCATATCTCACTGAGGAAGAAAAATCTACCATGAAACTTTATGGAAATATTGAATTCAACGTGTCCACATACTTTTGTCCACATAGTGTATTTCCAGTTTTGTTAATGATGACCTGATAAATCCGAGGCTCATCAGGTCATTAAGGACAAACCCAGTTCTCATCTATTTCCAGTTGGTGAATGGTTTCTCTACTTCTGGTGACATGTTGGATGATTTTAAAGTGGGAAGTTCAGAGGAAAACATGGTTTACTCCTTTGACTTGTTAGCCACTTGTACACACCTGAAACATCAGTGGACTGTATGCTGGTTTATGGAGACGTCAGAACATCATCATCTGTGGAGGTTTATGGTGTGGTTGTCTCTGAGTTTTCCACCTACAGACAAAAGCGTACAAATACCTCGTTAGAGAACCGCATCCTTTTGGGTCTGTTGTGATGTGTGTGGTTTCAGGTCGGATCAGTTTAAACAGAGGCAGCAGGTTCATGCTGATGGGATGGAGCCTGTCGACGTGGCGACGGCGTGTTGTGTTGTTTTGTGTGCTGAGGCGTGAAGAGCGACGGCAGCTGTGTGGTTGTGGTGTTCCACAGCCTGAGGACACGCACACTGACCCACAACGCCACACAAAGACAACACAACAACAGTGTAGATAGATCCCACCACTCAGACCAAAACAAACCCAGCATCAACTCATCTGAAAATACAGACATCTAAACCAGTGCAGGGAGACGCAGACAGAATATTCAATATGTTCAACAGAATTCACCATTATTACAACTGTATGAAGTCGAGACATGACATGGTTCAACTTATGGTTTTTCTTTTTTGAAACTATAATCTGTACATGTGCAATATCGACAACAAAAAAAGTATTTGTAAAGGTGTGAGGGTGTTATTTTTTCCAAAGGATGCAGATTTCTTTGCTGATATCAACATTTAAAATAATTTTAGCTGATGTTCCTTTCTGTTTCTTGATTTTATTTTTGTTGTTAGTTATCCCCCCGTCAAAGAAATAATTTTATTATCATTATTAATCATTACATAAGTGTAAAAATAGCCCTATGTCATTAAATGACAGGTTTAACCCAATAAATGTGTGTTTTAAAGTGTCCATCTCTAATGTGATGAAGGACTCTTTAAAACAAGAGACGAGTCAGTCCTTTCATCAGGCTGTGGTTATCTGACAGAGGCTTCTGCTCTGGGTTCATTTTACTTTTATTTTTGGCATAAAATCAAACGGATGATGCAGAAGAAGAAGCAGGTGCAGACGTGTTAAACCCTGAGTGTAGGTCATAGGGGGTGGGGGGGTTAAAATGGGTCTGATGGGTTTCATGTCTGTTGACCGAGTTCTGTAAACGCTAACTGGAGCGTAACACACACACACACACACACACACACAGACACACAGACACACACACACACACACACACACACAGACACTCACACACACACACACACACACACACACACAGACACACACACACACACACATTATCTGCCACCACAACCCAACCAAAACCCACAGAAGAACACAATGGTATTTATACTAAACCTGTCCCCACTGTGGGACAAAGACAGGATTGTCTTGTCTCACCTCACCTTATCTTTATCTGATCTTATCCTGTCTAATTGTGTCCTCTCCTGTCTTGTCTTGTCTTGTCCTGTCCCCTATTCTCTTGTATTGCCTTGTCCTATTTTTTCTCACCTTGTCTTATCTTTATCTGATCTTGTCTTGTTTAAATTCATCTAATCTAATCTAATGTATGGATAAACTATATTACTTTGGTGTAAATCATTTAAATCATTGTATTTTCAGTGCAAACACAGATTATTGGATGTTATGTTTGAGTAAATGTCCCAGTGTTCTGCATCATCCTCTTGTGTTTGTGGACGGATGAGACCTATTTGTTCATATTGTGCATTGCAGTAACAGTCCTTAACACAAACTAAACATGGTGCTGCAGATCTGTGAGTCTGGGCTCTCTTTAATGTTCTTCTCCCTCATGCTGTTGAGTTTGTGGTTGCAGCAGCTCATCTTATTTTTAGGCCGATGAATGAGTTTTCTGGTTATTCATCCGCGGGCCGCATTAGTCATCAGATGTTCTCTCCTCCCTCTGTTCCTGGTTTTCCTCCCCATCTGCTTCATCTCCTTTCACAGAAGTTCTACAAGGAGAAGTATAACCGCGAAAAGGGGAAGTCCAGCTACACCAACATGAAGACGCTGCCGGAGGTGGAGCACGCCATGGAGGTCACCAAGAACCAGAGCGAAGTAAAAGCACACAGATGACATTAGTGCGTCTCAGAATAACAGCAGGCGGTTACATAAGGGACTGTGTGGGACGAGAATGAAGGCTGGAGACGCATTACAGCTGAAAACAATGAACAAATAATAAACACCTGTTAGTCATTAGCTCATCCTTGTTTTTAGTTCACCGGCCGATCGGCAACAAGCTGTTGTGAAGGCGCTGTATCCTGTGGCGCTAGCAATTTCTTCAAACATCTTCTCCAAAACTACTGATCGGGTTCATTTCATATTTTATTTGTATCTTCCTCTGGACAATTTCCATAAAGTTTGTTGACAGTTTTGAGAAATTTAGATTCTTGAATTTTTGACATATTTTTAAACCATTATAAATGTTCCTGTTCTTCTACTGGTCCATACTTTGATGGTTTATAACATGTAAATGGTTCCACATATCAATCTAGTTCCTATTGATCACTGATAGAAGTCATATATGG
>JAPQRQ010036308.1:0-12626 GCA_037367365.1 Apogon talboti | reverse complement strand
ATAGATAGATAGATAGATAGATAGATAGATAGATAGATAGATAGATAGATAGATAGATAGATAGATAGATACAAATACTATGTAGATCACAGAAACATTTTGTATCTTAAACCCCCCTTTCCATTATTTAGCTGATTGATAATACTGTAGCCACACTTATTTTCTTAATCAAATTAATTATTATTTGCCTCACAAAAATAAAATAAAACAAAATATTAAAGGCTTAGAGTTTCCCATGACCCAAACTAATGCATATGACACATTCTCTTAAAATCACTTTGTGCACTGATGAATTTTGATTACTATAGTGTATACCATCAATAGCTACAAGATTAATTACTCAAAACTATGTTATGACTTTCCAATTTTACAGGCTCCACTGGATGATTCTTTAATGTGCGATTTGCTGGAGTGTGATCAAACATTGAAGGACTACTGTTCAGCTATGTGGCACCAACATTGTATTGAAAAGCTGTTATCTCACTTGACACTGCTGTCATTCTTAATTACTTGAGAGTGCTTGGTTTAAGTGGTCTAGACACAGCAGCTTTTAAATAATTAATAAAGTTTTACTCCCAGTGTAACTATGGGCACAGCTCCTGAGCTAAATTCTAGTACAATGGTCCACATGATGTGATTGAGGTTGAGCAGATCAACAGGCAAACACAGGCAACGTAAACAGCTCATAGGTGTGTCTTTAATTAGTGTTGTTACACGCTAAGCTATTCAGTCTGGTCTGCATTAAAGCCTGGAACAAAAGCAGAGGGAAAAGCAGATGCAGGCTCGACTCCCTGAACCCATGATCCATCCTGATAGGCGCATAATGAGAACCAGACAAGTGTTCACACCATAACACATACAAATCCCCTTCATTATTCATGGCAGATTATGCTCTTCATTAAAGAAGAGGCGGGAACCAGGGGACACGGAGATGGAGCAAGACAGGAGGGGAGGGGATGTTGGTCAAATCTAACATTACCAGATAACGAGCGGCGAAGCAGGCTCCTGGTCCGTTTACACCGCTCAGTTAAACCGCGCATGCCGTCACATTAACTGGCATCCGCATAGGAGAGACCGGGCCACAAACCATGACGAGGCCAGGCGGTTTCTGCTGTGTAAAGTTCAGGTCCCTGTGGCCCACAGCTCTGCATTCTGCTTTGATACTGTAAACACAATGTGACAAAGCCCTTCTGCGGGAGGCTGTGAAATGTCAGTGAAGCGGAACAAGTGTGACCAGGCTAAGACAACTTCTAGCACCAGGCCCCACTAACCTTAATCAGTAACATGGAGCCTCACTCCATATCCAAAACGGGTTACTTCAACCAAGATAATGTCAAAAATCTCATCTCATATCCCATGAAATTTTCAATCACTAGATCAGACTCAGCACATAGACCTGCTTGTAAATTTTAAGAGAGTAACCAAGTCAAAATGGGTCAGTAGGCTCTGATAAAACACCTCCTTGTTGAGCTTTATGGGGTACTGTAACTACCTCTGTTGTTAAAGCGGTGTTATTTCCTGCATGACCAGTCATGAAAAGGTCAGGCCTTATCAGTGGTTAAAGCCACAGTAACATGACCTCAATGGATCAATGCAGAACAAGCTGATGACTGGGGGCAAGCACGCTTTGCTCCATTTACTAAAATAGAAAATGATAACATTTTGGTGCTTTGCCTTTGCTGAACTGGATGACTTTACACATACAGCAGATTCTTCTAGATCTCTGACATGTGGGGCTTCGTATGTTTTATTAGTGGTGTTAAACATTGGCTGCACGCCCTAAAAGCAAATCCCTCCATCAGAAGAGGGAGAAGTGTGAACGTGAAGCGTCTTTTCAGTGAGTGATTGATGATGTGTGTTGTTGTGAAACGCTCCGCCAGGGTCGAGCTGTGGGCTTTGTTGACGCTGGCAGGTGAGAGAGATTACCTGTTGCTCAGGAGGTCCAACATGAGGGAAGGTTCAAGCTCAGACAGGTCAGGTGGCTGATCTATTTGAAAGCTCACTCAGCTCAACGTTCACTGAAAATTTCATCCATGTCTATAACAGATCTATCAACACAATCTTCCCTGACATTAAGACTAATGATGCCTGCACATGAGTCATTTAACCGTAGCGCAGTCACTGAAATCTTGCATTGATCTCATGATCCATCACTTTGTTAAATTTTCCATGCAGATACTAAAGCGCATTAAGTGTTTAAATCCAACTTGTCATCCTGAGTGCATTTGAATAATTACATCAGTGACGATAAAATCACTACTTGGCAATAGTGGCTGTGGCAGTACTGTATCTATGAAGAGAGTGTAATCATGCTGCACAGAAACAGCACTGTGAGGCTTATTCAACAAACTCCCAACATATTTGAAGGCTGAAATATGAGACGCATACTGCATTTGTTGTATTATTACTGAGCCTATGTCATTCTGCAAGCAATCCAAAAATCGCAGATTATATAAGCGCAATACCTTTCAGTGCTTGTGGGAGTGTGTCAGACTGTCCTTGGTAAGTCGCAGCACAATAGGCTTGTTCATTTTGTAATTATGTCTGACCTGTAGGTATTCGACAGAGACACCCTGATGGAGCTGCCATTCACTGCACGGATTTACATGGATTTTAAATCATTCTGCTGTAGACAAACACCATTTCAGCCCATCTAAATCCCTTTTAGCTCTTACAATGGACACATATGAAGTGTATTGATTTGTTTTCAGTGGACCGACTTAATGAACAGGGACGCGACGGGGAATTACATAATCAGCCTTGTGGGAAGCATGTGGGAGGAGAAAACCTAGGTACACTTTGTTCAGATCAACAATATGTAAACAGTTTGACATAAACAGCTGCTGTTTCTGTTGACAGCAAGTATTATACAAATTATGCTTACCCAATAATAGGGAGGATCCACACACTTCTGTTTAAAGTTTTACCTCTGGCCAGCTGTGAGCATGCAACAGCTTGACTACGCAGAGCAAAGAAAGTGCCCTACACACTCTGCCAAATACTAATGTTCATGTAAAGACTTTCACAAAGCCCCAAGTGGAGCCACAGGCATCCCTAAAGATCACATCACCCTGTGAGAGCGGGACTTTTTTTATAGCTGCACTTGCTTTACAGGTAACAGCACAATAAGCCCGCTAACCTCCAAACCACTAAATGAATGATGTATACATGCGACGACAGACAAGCTGCAGACTCAAAACTCTAGGCAACCTTAAAGAAACACCATGTATAACTTAATACATTACTGCAACAAAGAAGCAGGGGAATCTTACTGTAGGGGAAGGTGAGGCGCGGAGTGACGTCGCTTTCTGCGGCAGCTGAATGAATGCAACCAACAAGAAGGGCAGTGTAGGCTAGGACACAGAGCCAAGCCATACTCATTGTCCACATGCCTCCTCGGGACCGCCAGCCAACTTGCAGTATTTGCCTTTCAGGTTTTGGGAGAATTCATGAAGAGGGTCTTTTAAACTCGTGTTTATTTTCTCTCTCTGTTTTTTTTTTTTTTCTCCAGCAGCTCCAAGCTCCCTGAATGCAGGGCCTATGCGCTGTTGTGAAGTTATGGCGCTCCTTCAGACGACACTGAGTTTTTGGGTGATGATCTTCTCTCAGAACCAAAAAAGAAAAGCCTCCGCTGATCAGCCTCCTACACAGCGCAGCAGGGTCTCAGCTGTGATCTGTGGAGATGCAGAGAGTGAAGTTTAAATTAGTGCATTACATTAAACAAAAATGACATGGACTTGTGCCAATGTGATTACAAATAAACATCTTAACGATTAAGTAACATAAGAAAAATGTCTCAAAACATTTTCTACTTTACTGATTCTCACTAAATTTCCTTTTTTTCTTGATGGTCAAAACAATTTGTTCAATTAATTATTCCACACAATAAGGGCAGTGCACTGATTTCAGAAAACTTTGTAATTCAATGTAAAGCTGCAACGTTTGATAGTTTCTTGGCATCACTGGGTTAAAATACCTTTCAGTACATTATAAATCAAGTAATCTTATTCTGAGAATGAATATAAGGAAGAATTTTACTTATGACCACCTTTCAATACACCTAAGGCAAAGTTAAAAACAGCAAAAGAGAATTTCCCAAAATAATAAAGCTGTTATACACAAGAGGTAAAAATAGACCTGATGTGCTAAAATTCTAACTGTTACAGGAGGTTTCCGGGACTCGCAGGTGTTTTCAGACATATAGTGGGGTTGAATACATGACTGGCAGCTGTAATTACAGATTACAGTTCAGATTTCATCAGATTTGATTCTTTTGCTCTAGATCGCGGCCCGAAACAGAAGCTTCGGAAAGCGGCTTCACTTTTCCGCAGCAGTGTGAAACAGCATCAGGTCATCTATATTTAGATTTAGTGTTTTGATTTGGGCAGAAAGGAGAGAGCTGCAGAAGGTAGGTGTGTCGTTCCAAAGAAACAAAACAACCTAACGTTACTGCTTCCAGTTTGTCAGTGATAGAGCTGGAATTACAAAATGTGAAGAAGTGGTACAAGACAAAAGAAAAGTGAGTGAGGCTCAGATTGACTGACAACGGATGTGCTACAGTATCACTTTCAGATTCTGTTCATAGGAGTGAGCATCTGATATCAGTGTAGTGAACATTAACAGAATACTACGCGAAGGAGCTGTACACTGCAGGGCGTGTTTGTCTGCACACAATGCTCAGGTCAGGTTAATTTGATAGTCTCTGCTCCTGACAAACAAAATAACATTTCCAAAGTCTCAACCTCTGTATCTGAACAGTTTGTACAGTACCTGCTCCAGTGTGTGCGCCGCACCAAACTCAAAAGAAAGCAGGAATTTCTTGGAAATGTTTGTTAAAGCTCAAAGACAATGAAGAGGCGTGTCACCCAGATTACTGCTCACATTACAGGAATCACAGGAGTTGTTGTCCCAAAGTTTTCGGTTGCTGAACTTTGGATTTACTTTTGAGTCATCATAACCACTGATTTAAAAAAAAAGTTTTGTTTCCCACAGGTTGTACAAGGCTTTGGTGTTGCTTTTTCTGAGCTGTGATGAAAGATTTCTGAAGAAACTGACTTGATGAAATATTAGCGAAGGCTTATTATTCTCTTTAAATCAATTTAAATCACTGCTTTTGATTTGAGCTGTTCTTGCCGTTTAAGAGTGAGCCCTGGCATGAATACACCCAAATAAAACCACACGACATCTAATCTACCAATAATGGATTCATGGGGCAATTCACTAATGCATATTAGCTCAATGGAAAAAAGATGTGTAGGGAAATTCAATACAGACATCCTAGTTACAACTGCAAACACTCCATTACAGTTGCCACAGGGAACACCTCATTAAAAGAAACCAACAGGAGACTCAGTTTCATGTGAGGGATGGCAATCAATAGCAAAAGGTAGAGAGTGAAGCTATTCTGGGTTTCTATCAAGAGGCTTCTGACTCTTAGTCAATAAACAGTCTGAGCCTACTTCCCAAACACAGACGTCTCCAAATCTGAGCTGGGAAGATGACATTTGGAGGAGCAGGAAGGCAATGATAAAGGCCAGAGACGGAGACACAAAGAGGGGTTTTCCTTCTGGAATAATCACGCCTACAGTCTGAAATTCGCATATTGAAAAAGGACAAAATAAGCCTTGAGTGTGTCAGAATCACAAAAGGACTTCATAAAAGGGGGAGCTACAGTAAGAGATCAAAATCTGTCATACTTCTACACCATTAGTGCTCCGTCCAGATTTATAAAAGCTATAAAAGGAAAAATAATCAGGAGTGTCTGGATACTAAAGAATGTAGGTCTACAGCAGCGTGACTGTGACTCTTTATGATCCTGATGACAAAAGCAGATGAGGTTATGGAAGGCTTCTGCTTTTCAAACTCCAGGCTAGGTCACTGTCTGAAGTTTTTGGGCACAGCTCCCCGCCAGGAGCCGATGTGATGTCAGTGGACTGTATCTTTTACTGTAACAGACAAGCAGGGTGGCCATCAGCGCCATTAGTGTCCTTTGTGTGGGACAATTTGAAGTGAGACACCACTTGACCAACACCTACTGAAGCTAACATCAATTCTGGGTTTGTGTGACAGTCAGAAAAAGAGACCCGCATGCATCAAGCTGAATCCGACTGAGGTACGTAGAGGAAGCTCGAGTCAGCGTGAGTGAGAGAACAAGGGCCCCTCTGACAGCAAAGAAATCTATATGCAACTCTGCACTTCACTGCTCTCTCCTGCATGATGCATAAACTGAATCATCCCTTTCACTCCCTACACAGACGTGATAGTGTGCTCTGGCTCTAGATTATACTTGCCAAGTTCTATGTCTATGATCTTCTCCTAAATCTAGAGTTCCTTTTGAAAAATCAGCCCCCAGTTTTACATAATCACTGCATACACCACACTTTTACCTCAAAACACATACAGCTAGTGATTAATGAACTTAAATCTATATACTTTTTCCTGCTCTTGGTTTAAGTAGCTATATGTAGTAAAATAAAAGCATAAGTAGAGTGTTTAAAATTAAGACTTATGAAGTTCTGACAAAGATGCCAATGTATTCATATGTATATCCACACTGAGGGTCCGGGGGATTTACCTGGCCACTAGAGGGAGTAGTGAGTCACTCTGCTGGTCTCCCATGGTGAAAAAATGAGGCATGAGGCCTTTGACCAAAGTCTTAGAAAGTGACAAGATGGGATGAAATCAATTTTTAGGGTCAAACAAAATGACAGAGTGATAAAAGCTAGAAGCACTGATATTGTTTTCACCACTGGACACAGCTCTAAATTAAAAGATGGGGTCTGATGCTGAAATAGCAGTGTTTCTTCTACACGGGTTTGATCAGGTTTGTTATTATGTGATGTTATTATCTTTGCTATTTGTTGAGCCACAGTTCAGACTAGACTGTGACAGTTCTGACCTTGTTTGGATGATTCCAAACAGATCTTTAGTGCAGCTATTGATGACACAAAACATACAGAAAAATGAGGTGATTTGTGGTTTTATCAGAGCTATTTTCTGTCTAAAAACAGAGCTAAGATACCAGAGAGATAATATGAACTACTAGCTCAGATACAGTGGCTGTAAGTTTTGTCCGAACAAGAAAACTTGATGATATCAATATCAATAATAATATAGATATGGGTACACAGTGAGCTCTAAACTTGGATGAAAAGGGTGGATGAATAGCGTTAATTACTTGGACGTTTTCCTAGTAATGTGTGTGTTCTGGTACATAACTTGCTCCTGCTGTTGAGAGTTTGAAATATCAATGAAACAAATAACCCCTTTAAAATCTGTGCATATACAGTGACAACTCCACATAAAATAAAAGAATTGTAATTTCTGCCACTAACGTTCTCTCAATGAAAACAACAGCAAAAAAGCAGTATGATGACATCATGACATGAGATCACACTTCTGTTTTTATCAAAACACACAGATGAAAATCGGATTTATTCACATTAATTTTAGTGTCAAATATTTATTCCATTTTAGTGAAATAGCAGCAGTAAAATTGGCTAATAATATGAGATGTGGTGATGAAACAAGCCATCATTTCAAGCAAATCACCTGAAATAATGGATTTCTCTGAAACCATTACAATATTGGAAGTATTCCATATAATCTATAAACACAAATCAATATACACAGCCAAGTCAGATTTAGGTATGTCAATATGGAAATGTTACAGATTACACCTTTAAGCCTGCAATAAAAAGTGAACTACGGTACAGTAAACTATAAAACAACCTCATAAAAGAGCTATGCAAAATACATTACAATACAGTATTTCACAAAAGAGGAAGAACGTTTTATATTTAACCAAACAGGGAAATTCCCAGAGCTCTTTACCAGTCATTTCCTGTAACTCTACCCCCAGTTTACAGTAAAACTATATATTACAACATGGCAAAGTGTGGCCAATGACAGTACTACTTATAAAACTCTGTATTATAAATAGCAGCGCTGCTTACACTGCTGAAACAGGTGGCACCACCATTAGCATTTGCCATTCAAGTAGAGAAGGGTTCAAGGCTCTCTGGATTCCACACACAGACTGTTGACTGGAAAAGTTTGGACCGATAAATACGACCTCTTGGCATGCCTGTCATCTCAGAGAGCCACCTGTACGCACACATGCGGGCCCGCCTACGTCACGCTGCTCGGACAACCCGGGTCAGATGCTCCCAGATGCGGCCTTCAACCTGTGATCAGCACTTCCCCTTGTGCCCCCTCGACACCTCTGCTCCGCTGAAGGGCTTTCAGATGTGTGACGGAGCAGATGTGAGATGTGGAGGATATCATCTGTCAGGAGAGGCTTTAATGGAGGAGCACGCCTGCACATATGGACAGAGTGGCTGATTCACCGGGTGGGTAGTGTGGGAGTGCAGTGTTGACATAGTCTTACACCGGTCCTACTGCCTCTCAGGTTATTTTGCAACTACTCATCCTGATCCAGAGATTTTTATCTATGAGTAAGACGTGACGCCAGAGAAGTTACAAAGCACAAGTATCAGGTCAAAGTGACTAGTGACAAAGTAGTCACAAGTGTTGCACAATATTCTCACACTGTTCTTATTAAGAAAACTAAATTAGTCTTTCCTCTTAAGTGTGACTCTCTCTCGTGGGTGACATTTGGTATGTGTGCTTAGGTGAATGAAGAAATACCCAATTTTTCCTGCTCGACCCATTTTAAGTCCAATCCCCAGACCCGACTAAGAGTAATTAATGGCTCATTCATCCCTGAGTGAACCATACAGCAGTAATTATGACCATATGCTATTCCGAAGACTTTTAATTGCCTAATTAAAGTCTTATTAAACTATTGAACAGAGATAGGGGACATTCTGAACTTAAGGTTCAGGGGAGTTAAATTCATCAAGCTTGCTTAGCCACTGGGGATTGCGACACATGGTCAGAGGTTGTGAATTTTATCACAAGTGCTGACTTCTTCAAACATCCCAAATTGGAAGCTATCAGGCGCTAAGAATGTATTGATAGATTAATGTAATATATGGCTGTGAAAGTGGATGAGCATATTTCATCACCTCTGTCTTTGAAACCTATACAAGTGCCTAAATCAACCAGGTCTCAGAAGTGAAAATATTTGAAATGATATTCCATTTCGTTCCATTTCCCCTTTGCGCAAATTTCCATAACAGATGTGGAGCCAGCAGAAGCAGCTTGCTGATGAAATGTAAAGTAGCTGTGCAAGGTCTGTCGTCGGGCCTGCTATCACTATCAGCGTCGAAGTGGCTGAAAGAAGACCAGCAGGGGCTCCGCGACAGACAGAAAAGCACATTAATATTGAAAAAGGGAAAAGGACGAAAAGAATCAAACGAAAGGGCAAAGACAACTTTTTTTGTGGTAATAAGTGAAAATATTCTCATTACTGTTCACCTCATCACACCCAAATTTCTTTAATGTTACTTGTATGCAGATTATAATCACCCAAGGGTAACTAATCTCACAGGACAAATCGTAGATTCAATGAGATCCCCACTACTGTATGGGAATCATTTCCCTCTCTTGGCTTTGTGCCCCCTTCTTCCTGGCACTCAAGCTTAATCTCCCAGTCAAAACACATCAGACAGGGTATAAATCAGGATTAAAAATGTGTTGTCATTAATAAACTCTTATTGCATGTGCACCAAGACCTTCAGGAGAAAGGTTCGTTATCTTTCTATATGCTCGTTTTCTTTTTTTTTTTTTGTGTGTGTTTGTTTTTTGTTTTTTTTTTAGTTTTCAACAATCCAAAGTAAGCTGATCTACTTTTAGGAAGCACCCTTCCCTGTTGATATTGCTTGAAATGACCTATTTCTTTTCTACAGTCTGTTTTGACATGTTCACACCTTTTGTGGAGGAAGGGAACACCTACATCTTTGAGAGTATTAAATTTTATCACTTGATACTCCTTTCACACTCCATGTGGCAGGCCATTTTAACAAGCAAGTAATCAGTTGTTGGCATTCAGAAACTGCATCTGTAATTAATCTGCACCCAGCTGAAAAAAACACTTCTTTTCTGTGTTAAATTATATATCTTGACATTTGCAGCAATATCAGTGCAAGAAAGAAAATTCTGCTGCTGCTGCTGCTGCTGCTAGCACCAAAATGGTACTATACTTTAAACAGATGCAAGTTGAATCTCACAGTCTAATTAGCTGCTGAGACAAAAATCAAATCGCCGTCATGAGCAGAACTAAGTCTCTCAGAACTCGATGCAATCCTGGACATTTGCAAACTGAACAATTAAGGCCTCCTGCTGAAAGGGAAATAGTACCTTCAGGGTGGCCACTGATGAGATGCACATAAGAAGCCGTCTTGGTAATATTTCAGTGTGGAAATATAATTTCTGTTCTCTTTTCCATTACACAGCGAGCAGACACTTTGAGTAAGGGTAGCAGGTTCACTGACTGCACAGCTCTTTCAAGACAAAACGTTAAAAATGCATCAAGGTTGCAGATGTTGTCGGACAATTCACTAATGATACTGAATTATCAAGTAAGAAAAGTGTTTTTTTCTAATATACTACAATATATCGTACGCTCTAGCACTCTGACCTTTTGCCTAACCCCAGTCAACTTCAGATAAAGCTTTAATCTTACTTTATCTCATGTGCTGCAAACACACTGACTCGTTTTTATGTTATTAGAATCAGTTGAGGCGAAAAAGGGTTTCAGTGTCACATACAGTAGTCACTCAGCAGTAAATCAAGCATCAGATTCAGATGAGTCAAAAAATATCAAGAGCAGTAAAAGCAACAGATTAGTCACTACTTTATGACAGAAATAAAAAATATATGGCACGTGTTTTTCGGTGCTCTGTTAAACATATCAAGGGTCTGTGTTTTTTATGAGGAGCCTTGGCATCTGACTGACACAGGTGAGGAGCTGTTTCAGCCATGGCTGCTGTAAGTAGGTCAGGCCTGTTGAAACACTCACTCCTACTCTAAATGTCTCCGCTCGTTTGGCGTATAATTGTTTCTGCATTTACTGGAGTGAAATGTTGACCCTGATAGAGCGAGTGCTGATAACATGCCATCGACCTGAGGTGCTTTATCACGTTCGCTCTTGTTTACCCTCACTAACATGATTTGTTATTACAGATAAGTCTAAGGCACACAACTACGGTATGCAGACATTTAAATACACTGTAGCTTTCCATATCTAAATTATTAGAAAATTTCAGAGCTAAATAAAAATGTACATATGGGAGATTGTTTGTTTTTTTACGCACTATTTAAAACTATACATATTGTTGTTCCTAAAGTTAGAATAAAATATTTTTACTGCTTCTCATGAAATGATTGTGACAACATGATTTATTCTTGATAGATAAACTGTAACTGGGACTCAGTAAGTAATCATCACACCTGGTCAAAGGTGAATACCGATGTATATAAATAATAAGAAAAAGAGGAATATGTCTGAGAACAAAATTATTCCAACTTTATGTGCAACAGTGTAGTATTTGGACCTTTCAGTGAGAAAAAGAAATATACTCCATTTATATTTCCTGCCCTTGTAAATTCACGGCCCATTCAATCAGCAATGATGCATTGAAATATTTATGCACTTTGAAATTGATTAGGCTGGTGTGGCGTCCATGAAAGGCTGTAAACAAAGCGGCGTGGCTGTTCCCCCTTGATGTCCACAGCAAGAAGCTGCACG
This sequence comes from Apogon talboti, assembly GCA_037367365.1. NCBI lineage: Eukaryota > Metazoa > Chordata > Actinopteri > Kurtiformes > Apogonidae > Apogon > Apogon talboti. Next base: position 973 of record JAPQRQ010036308.1, on the reverse strand, counting down.
CATTCCAGTAGCTTAGAGGCTTAGACAGAAGCTCAGGCTATAGGCCATTGGGCAAAGAGCTGAACACATCCATCACTGTGTAAGACCGATAAAAGGCTCAGAATGTCCACTTCTCTACATGCTTATCATTGACACAAACCACAGACCCGCCTTCAGTGCAAGTCAGGAGTTTTTTTTTCGAGTCTGTTAGACACATCGTAGCATTTAAGATGAAGTGAGTAACATGATGCACAAGGTTAGCCAAGTCATACGCTGTTGTAAAATCACACTCTTACAGTCCAATGGTTTATTATCAAATGCTTTACTGCACAGGAAATGATCTAACAAAGCCCAACAACAGCCAGAAGCACATTTAATTTCAGGAACTAAAGGTTTTCATATGAAATATTAATCCACTTCCACAATTAAATGACTCAGGCAGTGGAGAACTGTGTAGGAGTGGTTAAGATGCTGTTAATGTTGATGTGACTGGATGCCCAACAAAAATGACACATGATGAAAACTAGAGTTGGGTGATATGATGGTGTGTATCGTGTGACAATAGAAATGTGGATATCAGCAGCGATTTGGCAACACCATTTCTACTTGCAGGATCTTGCATGAGTTTAGTAATCCAGCTACCCTGTGTAAGGTGATATTATTTGGATGGCTTAGCACATCAAAAAGAGTAAAATTTGCAAATATTGGTCTTATTGTGTTGAAGGTAGACTCACAAATTTGCACACAGTATTTTATTTTGATAGTGCCAATGCTCTTAATTCCATTCTTTGAAATTTTTTTTTGGTTTATTATTGTTTCTGTTATGTTGTCCTAAATGAGGTGGTTGTTTTATATAACATAATCTAAAATTACATATGCCTTAATAGAAGATTTTCAACACATTATCCACCACTAAAACTATACTTAGATATACAAAAAAGCCCCCCCCCAGAAAAAAAAAAAAAAAAAAAATTTTATTAAATTAAAAATACGA
>JAPQRQ010036306.1:0-12631 GCA_037367365.1 Apogon talboti | reverse complement strand
CAAACAATATTTATTTGTCAGTATATATTTTTACATGCAGACACAATGAAATTGACCCTCTGCCTTTAACTCATCACTAGCTGAACATGCAGGAAAACACTGCACCATGAGGCCACCTGCCATGTCAGGTGCCCGGGGAGCAAATGGGGGGGGGGGGGTTAATGGCCATGCTCAAGAGCACATCAGCTAACTCTTTCTCTGCCATTCTGGGGGATTGAACCAGCAACCCTTTGGTCACAAGCTGTTTCTCCAACCTTCAAGGCCATGGCTGCCCTCCCAAAAAAAAACACATTGAATGAACCAAAACACTGAAAGATTATTTCAGTACATTTCATAATGTGTATGCAGAAGAGTTCAAGACATGTTAAGTACAAAGGAGGCTGCACTAAATACTAGATACTTCAGTCTGTTTTCTGAAATTCTTGTTTTTAGTGCTGTTCTATATTTCAGTTGTATCTTGTTACAGTACTAGATATTCATTCTGTTGTTAGTTCAACCAGGTGTTATGATTCTATCAAATTACTAATGTATTCAAATTCAGCACTATAATGACCAAAAGTAGAGATGGGCAGATAGTTTACTCTCTTGCAAGGACAGACTGGGCAAAAAATCGGCCCGGAAATTGGTACTCACAGCATCATGAGCCACTCAAGGAAAAAAATGTGGGAGCGGGAGTTCCGTCTATAGGCACTGGCAACAGTTTTTTTTTTCCCCCTCTCACTGGCTGCACCAGCCCATTGAACCAGTGGCCCATCGGGAAAACTCCTAGTACTCCCAATGGCCAGTCCGCCCCTGCTCTGTTGTCGAGTCAGGAAGGGATTCTATGTGGCATTGATATTCCAAACTTTCAACAGCAGGGGGAAGTCATGTACCAGAACACACTTAAGACTGTCAAAACCACCACTGAAAAAACACCACATCTCCATGACTGTACCACTGACTAAATAAAGTCTGAAATTCATTATTTACACTCATCTGCATTATGATATCATCAAGTTTTCTCCTTGAAACATAAATCTTAGACATAAATTGATCTTTTAATAGGATAATGATCCTCTCTCCAAAATGGTGGTTATGTTTGATAGTTTTTTTGGTATTACTGAGCAAAAAATTCTATAATTACCTCTTAGTATATTGTAATTTAAGTATTCTGACATGAAAAATTCAATTGGTTCCTGTGGAATCGTTTGTATTGTATAAAATCTACCCAGATGCAGACTTTGTTGAATCACAGGTGTTTTTTCAGACAGGTGGTGTGTTAAATGTGAGATGTGCTAGCTGTAATTACAAATCCTTATTCAGTTGCTCTACGCAGTGACTCAACATGGAAGCTTTGAAAAATAGCAGTTTATCTATCTTTATATTTAGTCTTCTGATTTGGACCCAGTGGAGATAGCTGCAAGGTGAGTATTATGAAATTCTATCCCTTTTACCCTGATTCTGGCTCAGGGAGAAACTTGGACAAATGTCTTATAGAGTGTTATGCTTCCCAACATATTTGATTAAAGTTACACAGTTTAAAGTTAAATATCAACAAAGTGTATGTATACTTCTGACCCTGTGAGAATTTGATAAAGTAAATCATAGCTTAAATTTAAAAAAAAATTCTCTGTGGTCTTTTGCATAAGAGTTAGGGTTAGGTTTAGGGTTGGGGTTAGGGTTACCCTAACCCTAACCCTAACCCTTAGCATTAGTAGTGAATATGAAATGGTCACAGATATCAAAGCATCCAGCCAAGTTACTGGGTAAACTAATAACTGCAAATGTAAACTATAAGTCACTCATAATTACACATGAATTACAATTTTGTTTTGGAATCTGCAACAGAAAAGTAAAATGTCTGCCCATTGATGCAGTCCTTATAGTGTGAGGATTCTGGAATCTGTGGTAGTTTGAGTCATACACATAGGGCATTCTGAACTAGTTGAGCACTAGAAGAGCCAGATACTTCCTTTAGGGATTGGACTTGTCCAAAATGTAAAGAAACAGTGAATAGGGACCTAAATTCCTCAGTACGAGAGGACGAACATCTCCAAAGGAATTGAATGGTAATGCTAATGAATGTGAACTTGCATGGTGAAAGTGCTATGAAGTGCAGTGTGGGGGCTAACACCTCCTAACAGGTTATTCAAGCTCTTCTTTGTATACTGATCTGAAGTGTTTCTGCTGTCTCACTGATTTCTTGGGTGGCTCATTTGGTTAATGCAGTGTGCTCCTTTTTTATGTTAACCTGTAAGAAAAAAAAACTGCAGTAAAAAGGCATAGCACATCTTTAAATGAATTAGAAAGTGATGCAATAGTCTGCCATGTCATTTGAAATTAAGTCATCACTAAGCAGCAGATGTTTGATGACAGATGAAAATGTGTCATCACAATGAGTGACAAGCACAGTCAGCTGTTATTAGCTAAGAGGGGTAAATGATCTTTCTTCCGTTTCAGCAGTATCACACCCAGCAAACCCTATCCTCACATTATATTAATATTGAAACTCATGAGTTTCTTTAATAAACCCTTTACCATACTCTATCCACTCCACGTTTCATCAACAACAGTCAATGTGTGGTCATAGAATTAAGGGGGATGACAGTGTACTTGAGTGCATCTTTTACAGGGGCATGATGGGGATTACCTATTATTAGAGTGGCTTGAGGCTTAAGTTGGACCTAATCTGACATCTAGTTGGACAGGGTTACATGTGGTCTCTAGTTTGTGCATGACTGTGTTCTACTTCGGTCAAACTTCACACCTACAGAGCAGTTAAAAAGAGAACATGGTGGCAAATATCAAAAGTATCTCTATTTAGTTCAATACGAAGCTGAGTTTTTATTTCATCATATGGCATTAGCAATTATGTTATTTAAGTTACTTACATGGGTTGGATGTAAGTTTTTTAGGGTTCTTCCTTTGGTAAAGACAACACCCAGATAGGTGCGCCCAATGTGCGGATAATGATGCATTCAAGGTAAACCAATAAATGCAGTAATCTAAACATGACGCGTTCAGTCCCCCCTTTAGCCTCTGATGGAAGCAGTCATTTCAGACCAATTGCGGAATAACTACCAACCATGTACAATTCATCTTGCAACCTGGTACTTTCCGTGGCTAAAAAATGTTAAAGTTGATTTGTCGGACTTGTCAATGGATTATTTATTAGTTTTCTATTTTTACAAACTAATCTAACCATATCTTCAGACAAAGCGCAGATCTTAAACCCCAAAGAATATACTGAAGGGCTATAATATTATTTTCTTCATATACAGTACAAGCGTCAGAATCTCGTTATAGGAAAATGTGATTGCGGAAATGACTTTTTACTTGCTGTATACGAACGCCTCATGGGTGCACACCTCTTCCACGTGATCCTGTCATTCTGTCTCTTATTGGCTGCTGCAATGGCTATGACAGCACCCATTGGTTGCGAAACGGGGCTGGGGGAAACGGGAAGCTAAAAAAATCTTGTCAACTAAAGTGCACGTAAGCTGCTGCCTCACATTTTTCGTGTTGTACAAACCGGTGGTGCGTTTAGAAAGCGGTTTGTATCTGGTCACAAATAAGAGAGCAAGATGGGGTGCTTCTTTTCGAAAAAATCCAAAAGAAAGTCATCGGAAAAGGAGGATCGTACGCCAACGACAACGACTGTTGAAACTACGACGACAAGCAACGCGGTTCCCCTTGGCAACAACACCGACGAGGCTCCAAAGCAGTACAGCTGGGATAAACGAGAAAAGGTAACCCCGAGGACCACAAAACAGCACTTATTGTGAAATAATAACAAGACAGAAATAATAATGGCTGCGTTATAAATGGAGCCCCCAACACTTCCTTAGCTTGTTTTGCTAATTAACAATCGTTAACTTGGTGTCGAATCGCGTACAGGTGTAATTCTGTGTATAATAGGGGGTTCAGCTTTATTTGGCTCGTTTAACCTGGAAGTATAACCAGTAATGTTTGCACTAAAGTCACTCACACATGCGTATAAATACAAATCTACTAAACAGCCTCGGAACTTGATGGTTGACTGGTGCTTTTACTAATTTCCTAGTTGCAACTGATCTGAAACTTACGCCGTAACTGAGATTTGTGTTTGCATGCGGCTTTATCTCTAACTCTTACCTAACTAGTTAAAGAAGGCATCCCACGCTTATTATGTGTTGACAACACTATTGAGTTTTAGACGCGTTCACTGCATGTATCCGTGTTGAGCTCATTATCGGATTACTACAGAGCATCGTGCGGTTCACGGCTCCACAGCTGACCACACTTTGGGCATGGATGTCTCTGACAGCACTGGTCTACAAGTAAAATGCTTCCAGAATAAAAGTAGTGAAATTTTACCACGTGTGAGTCACTGAAAAAGAAAAATCAAGTAAAAAATGCTGGTTGGCTGAAATTCCCAAGTCTTGGGTCAAAATGTGAAATTCGAGAATTAACGAGAGAATGGGTTTTATTCAAAAGGAATATTTGCTCAGACCTACCAGATCTACTTCAAAACAGTTTCTGCACATTACAATACATTCCTTTACAGGTTCGATCTAGTGGTAGATTTATAAATCTACTGTATAAATGTACATAAACCAATATGTATGTGTATAATACTTTATCATATACCTTGAAAACATCAGCAAACCTGCACGTTTGTCATTTGTTTTTCAATTAATCTTATTAAAATATGTAACCCTAACCCTAACACTGTAACACTGGACAGTGGGCTGGTCAGGTACAAATTCCTGTGCTGCTTTTTTTGCCCTAGTCTGCCCCTGTTTTAAAATATACTTTGTGGTCCAAACAAGACAAACACTTGAAAATCATCACAACAGTTAAATTAGTAAAATCAAAACAGAATAATGACATGTTTGCTCAACATCAAAATATGTCAAAGCAAAATAATAAAACATTGATACACTTTATTGGTTTTTCAGTTCCCTTTACTGTTCACTGTTGAACCTATAAATCCATTTCATTTAGTTCTGTTTTTGTCATTCCACAGGTTGATCCCAAGGACTACATGCTGACTGGCCTTAAAGATGTCACAGTGGGTCGATTACCTGGCAAACTGAACGGGCAACAATTTGTCATTCAGGAGTGTGAGAACTGCAACATCTACGTGTTTGACCACTCAGCGACTATCACCATCGATGACTGTGTCAATTGCCGCATTGTTCTAGGACCTGTCAAGGGCAGTGTGTTTTTCAGGGACTGTAAAGACATCAAGTGTGTGGTGGCCTGTCAGCAGTTTCGCACAAGGGACTGTAAAAAGCTGGAGGTGTTTTTGTGCTGTGCCACTCAGCCCATCATTGAGTCATCTACAGGTATGAAATTTGGCTGCTTTCAGTACTTCTACCCAGACCTGGCCTTCCACTTTAAGGACGCCGGGCTCAGCATATTCAACAACAACTGGAGCAACATACATGACTTCACACCCGTGTCAGGGGAGAACAACTGGAGCTTGTTGCCAGAGACTGCAGCGGTTCTGGACTCTGTTCCGGTCCCAGACCCAGAGTCTGAGTTCAAGTCAATTCGAATCTCCACTGACCCTGCACGCAGCATTGTGCCTATGACAAAGGGAGGGAGGCGCAAGGACAGCGAGGAGTCCTGCCTTTTTGTTTTCTTTGCTGGAGAATACACAACTGCAAATGCCCGCAAACTGATTGATGAGGTAGGATGAAATGTAGAGGAGGTTTTGCATAAGCACTATTGAAAAAAGGAAGCAGGAATGTAGAATTTATTAAAGAACTATCACTGAAGTTTGAACGCAGCTACACATACGTTTTCTTTGCTTTTTAAGTTTGCAGAGTGTTATAAAAAGCGATGATCTACAATAGGTATCAGCATTAGTGGGGACATGACCGCCAACCCAAAATAAGAAGCACATGGTTAATATGACCCCATTTAATTTTAGGCGGAATTTTAATATCGAGTCAATAGAGTCTGGTCTTGTGATTAAAATCAAGACGAAATATCTTGACTTTCAAATTTTTTATTTGATAAATTTTAATGCCATTGCCAGCATAATCCATAAACAAGATGAATATTCACAATTAGCATGTCACCTAAAACTCTGAATATGCACCTCATCAGATTGCACTGCTTCTTTAATTTGCTGCTGTGTTGTCGGTCTACAAAATAATTCATTCACAGTGACATTTCTGTGAGATTTATGGACTGAAAGTTATGTAAGTTTGATATACCACACTTATAAATGCTTACTCCTGCCAGTAATTTGACTATTAGCCTACTGATGACAGAAATCAGTGACTGCTCATTAAGTAACAGTAGCTAACACAGTTAGGATGTTATTTTATATCCCAGTGGAGAGGCTGGTGATATTTGGTATGAGGTTTAATATTAACACTGTAGCATCGACCTTGTTCGATTATTGTTAATTAAACACTCAGGGTGGTGAAAATGCTCCTGGTATTCCAGAATGTGTTGACAAATACAAACTTAGTTAGGTATGCTCCTCAGCATGCACAGTAGAGGAAAACACTACATCCAGGACGTGACTCCAGCTCTACGAGTATGTTGACAGCCCTTTACCAGGCTCTGCCATCTGAAAGATAATGTGAATGAGAGTTCACACAACCCTGTACTCTTGGGTTCATGTCCCTACTGATACCCTTGTTTAGATGTAAATCACCACCACTTTGTTAGTAGTGAGAGCCTGTGTTTTATAAGAACAACAAACAAAATCCCAAATGAATCCAAATGAAGCTTTAACAGCCCCTTAAAAGGCAGACTGATCTGAAGCTATGGTTGCGTCACCACTGAAACTCCTGTGAGAGTTATGCAAGGAATTACGTTAAAGATTACATGTCTTATCGAAGCACTTTCAGATCTGGGCTGCTCACAAATGTCATTATTTGCTTTAGTAAAATACTGTATTCTCTACTTTACACTGGCTTTTCTTCAGCTGACTCTTCAATGCTTGTAGAAGTTGAGGTCTAGAAGTCTTGGTTACCTATGTTGCTGCTGAAGAATTCCAATTGGGTTTTGTATTGTTGCCAAAATAAGCATTACCCCATCACATAAGCATGACAATAGATCTGCATGTGGGCTAGGAGGTTCATCTTCAAAGTTTATGGTATAACTTTTTCCATTTGATTTTCTCAGGCAATCGCCAAAGGTTTTGTTCTTATTCAGACAAAGGAAGTGTCAATGCGACCTGAGGATGTGAAGAGAGTGTTCCAGAACAATGCAGAAGATCTTGTGGAGTGGATCACCAAAGGTAAAGCTCTATCTTTCAGTCAGACTCAAGTCTTTAAAGGTAAAAATGTGGTTTGTAACAACTGCTGTAACTCTTATTAGTAATTACTGAACTTTCTCTTTACCCAAATATACTGTAAATGACTTGTAGCCAACATGATCACATGGTTTATACTGTGACAACATTGCTGATTGCTCATTTTCCAGTCACAGAAATCACCTGAATCAGCACTAAAATTGGGTGGTGAATACTCATGTTTTAGTTGTAGAATGGAAAAGTGTTTTGATGTAGAAGTAAGAGTCATAAAGCAGCAGGAAATGCTGGAAAGTCCCTCAAATTGTGTAGGAGTTTGATCGTTTTTTTTTCTTTTCTTATTACTAAAGGTCCTGTTATTGCCCTTGAGCTGAACGGCGATGGAGTTGTGGAAGCTTGCAAGAACATCGCCAATGAAGTTTTCAGTGGGACCAAGGTAAGCACAGTGTATTTGTACCATGTGTCTAATCCGGATTTTATACAATTGAGTTTCCTTTTATGAGAATGTTCTGTTTTGTTTTCTGGCAGGTTTTTGTCTCCGATAACAAAAACACATCCTCTCGAGACGTGGACAGCTTCTTCAACTTCGCTGACATGCAAATGGGCTTGTAAACGATCAAAACAAACCAGTCCGATTTCTTTGTAAATCTCCACCCTCCAGTTTAGGTTGAATATTGGCAGTGTTTCATCATTTGCTCCTGTTGTTTTGTTCTAAAAATTAGGCAAGAATGGAGAATATTAAGGACTATTTTTGATAGATCCTAAATTACAACAAATCAGTTCCTTTTCGTCCTGACCTAGATTCATACCTCTGTCTTCTAAAAGAAAGATTGAACCATTTGCTGTAGACTACGTAATACCAATTAGTTACTAAGAGCGCTGTGAATATTTCAAATTCTATGAATGTATTGAGGAATTCTGTTCATTTTATGGAGTGTGAATGTAGCTCCTCGCTGTAAGTGTTATTCATTTTAACTTTTGGTTTTTTTTATTGTCTGAAGCGGTCTTTGCAGTGTAAAACAAATGAGCACAAGAATGCCTGAGGAAAAATATTTTATATATGAAGTCATATTCTTTATTTCGTATGAGAATTTATTTGTGTATGTGATGTAGATTATCGACTTTGTGTATATGTGAAAATGCGTGTAGGCAAACAACTATATACATCCTTATTGGTATCTGTTAGGCCAAAGTTCAAGTGTTGATTTGTGTATCTTGCTGTTCATTAAGATGTGTTCACATATTGGGTAAACACTTCTGTAATTGCTGGGTTTTTATGTAGGGTTAAGATTTTTTAATGTGATGACCATTTTTGTACACTCTACTGAATGTTTTGTAGAAAAATATTGTTCATCATGATACAGTTTTTTTTAAAAGATTATGTCATTATAATATGTTTTCAGATTTTTCACTCTTAAATATTAAAAAAGCAGATTCCAGGCTATCAGAATATGATAATGGAGGCTGACAAACTTGAATCCGTGTAGGTAGTGGCTCAATATTAAATATTAAATGAAATAATCCGTCCTTCTGAGGTAACATAGCTTCTGTGTCCATGCTTTGAAACTAATTTACAAAATTTTATCATAGAATGTATGACAAACTATTCAAAAGGTTGTAAAGGGAAATATTGTGGTTCTCATACAACCTGATCAACCACATTTTATTTAATAAAGTGATCCTATAGTTCAGTTTGGGCCATTTTAAAACTTCCCATCAAGCTGTAAATGTTAACATTCCTGCCTGACTGCTTTGAAGCACAGTTAACCTTGGGTTCTGCATGTCTGAGTTCAGTAACAATATGCTGGCTTCCTCTCATTACAGCTCAGTAAATCATAGTGCACAGCTTTCACTTCAGATGTTTGACTTTCACCTCATTTTCATTGCGAACACTTACAGCTGATAAAGCATGTGCAGCACATTTAGTCAAAGCTAAATTTAGCCGAAGCTTGTACAGTTGCCTTTAAATAAAATGCTACATATAGAGGCTTGATGTGGTGTACTTTTGTATTTCTAAATCTTTTGTACCTGACCATACAGTTTTCATAGAGCAGTTTATCTTCATAATTGTCCATTTGTATTTACTGTCTCTACATGTCCTTAAAAAAGTGCAGTTATATTAAACGCCTGTAGAATACTTGAGCAAATCTTGGTGGTTGTTATTTCACTGTAATCACTGTGTTTCTGTTGCTGTGTGTTTGGTTGTGAGCGTTACTGTGTGGTCGGTGTTAAAATCGAACGCACCTATCCTTAGAGGAAACCGGCGGAGTTTAGGACCCGGCGGGACGCGCGGTACAATAGAGCTGTTGTGCCGTGGTGGTGGTGGACAGATTGCGACCCAGGAGGTTCCCACTGTGGTGGGCTACAAAAAACACTTATTTAACCTATAACTAAAAGCGGAACCTTTGAGTCCACAGGCGTATGTTGGACATTTTGTCTCGGCTAATATCTGGTCGGTCTAAAGCGGACAGCAGAGCGTGTGTTGAAGGTAAGACGGAGGAAATGTGAACAATATGCTCGTGTGTTCAGAGGGGCTCAGTGTGCCAGGATTTGCCCTGGATGGTTATCCGGGCCACGGGGCCTGGTCTTTCTACGCTCTCCCATGACTCTTTCTGTCTATCCTCTAAAAACACAAACCTTAGCGACCATTTCTTAAACGCATTTTTATTTTTATGCTGTGATTTAAAGTCCCAGTGAAGCTGTATGGATATTCGTCTCTGTGGTTGTAGGAAGTGACATCTTTGTATGATGGTGGCGCCCATGTTTGATTTTTTTTCTTCTGCCTGCACTGCAGCCCGCTACAGGCCTGGCTATGTGTATTTGGCGCCAATAAGCGTCACCCCCACTGTATTTGAGTGGATTTTATTATTTCATAAACGTATTCTACACGTGGGTCAGTGAAGTCGCCGTCAGTACGTGAATATTTAGAACACTAAGCGTAGACTGTCCACCAGGGAGAAGGAACGTAAACAGGCAATAGTTTAGTCGTTTTTCCCTCCGTACGTCGGGATTTAACGGAGTGACGTCACATCCGGAATTCGCCCCCTGCAGCCCAGCCCCCCACCATTTGTATTGTATGGGCATGTGGGACAGCATGGACACACTAAAGGGGTCTGTCAGTGACCACTGGTGACTGATGTTGATGGAAAACAACCAGTTAAGTTTGATATCAGTTTAATCCAATCAGGACAAGCCCCGGCGGCCCTCCATGTCCACCTCCCCTTGTCCAGAAACAGTCTCTGATGACATTAACTGCTACTTCTCACAGGAAATAAACTACTTAGACTATCCCAAATTTGTTTTTCCGAGCTTGTTGTCTGACTAAAATCTTTCCATACTGTGAGACAAAGCCTGTATACTGTGAGATGGAAAAATCCTATGAGTTTTACTGCTATAAGAATTTAGATTAGAAACTCTGATTTTCAGAGGTGCTGTAGTTACAGGTTGTGGAGGTGGACACGTGGTTCATAGGATGTCTGGTTTCAGTATACAGTTTATAGTCCTTCCTCGTGAAAATTGGATGTTATTTGACTGAAATCTAAGGTTAGACATTTTCCTTAAGACTTTTGTGCACACTTTAGGGCATAAGTGTCCTCCTGTAGGAAAATGTCACATTTCAATAAAAGACTGAATAACTTCACAACATTTTGGACCATTATCATCAAAATATATGTGTACAAAAGGTACAGCAGATAATAAACAACATCCAAAAAGCCTAAAAACAAATCTTCCTAATACGTACCACTGGGGACTAACAGCAACCATTAGACAAGTGATTGTAGGGTTTTTTAAAATGCTCTCTGCATTGATTTTATATTATTTTTAGCTTAGGTGGAGCCCAGAGGAGCTTGGGTGCCGCGCCCAGGTTTTATAATGGTGGGAAAACCATGGATACTATCAAGTATCAGAAACGCCTTATTTCATGCCAAATTTCAGTACCTAAGGGATAAATGTCATCAGTGTCAGCTCATGTCATTTGCACACACAGCTGTTATACACTTTTTTAAAATGTATTAATGACTTGAAGTTAACACACTCAAATTATTTTACCTTTTTTAATTGCTTCATTTATGTTGTAAAACTGCTTTAAAATGGGAAAATGCCAGAGTACATAATGTGTAATGTCATTTTCTTTTTTAAAATGTAAAATTGGCATGAAAATAATGTTGATGAAGAACACTTATTGTAGCCACGGGATCTGTATTAGTAGAAATTAGGGGTGGGCGATATGGGCAAAAAAAAAAAAAGATTTACATTTTTATTAAAAATTTTTTCAGATAACGATAATCTGATGATATCCTTTAAAATGTGATTTTGTTTTTAAAGTGCTTCATACATCTTCTGGAAAATATGCACACAAACATATATTATGGCCTTCTGCAAAACATTGGCCAACAATATTCTATGGCCATATTTAACCATGTACGTTTTGGTCATATCCACTAATCTTTGAAGGCCCACTGAAAATATTGTTTTAGGAGTATGTGAACACTGAATACATCAAAAGAAAGAACAGAACTTCAACTTTTAAACACATAAACTATTTTATTCTATCTTCATTCGTTCATGAGGAATTAACAATTGAATATTGATAATTTTCACTTAAGTAAAAAACAATTTTTTTTTTCAAAGATTGATTTTCAAGATAAATCTGATTTCCTATTTACATTTTCACTCTTTCTTACTTACAAATAGTAGCACTCTATTCAAAATCACTAAATAAAATAATAAAAACAATAATAATAATAATAAACAGTTCTATAATATCCCAACATTCCACAAAATGTTAGGGGAAACCAAAGACTGCACACCAAACTTTATACAAACCACACATTCTCTTGCTGTGTTTGATCTGTAAATAATTATATGAACATCTAGTTATTTTTTGTTTATGAATATATGTATTTATTGATGTCATACAAAAGCCCCCAAAAATAGGAGTCCCGGTGCCATATACGTTGCTATGGGATACCAGCGATTCTTCACTTTTCCGTAAAAGATGCGTCTTTGTTTCTGGACTAAGGAAAGTGATTCACATGATTTGCAACAGCGTAAACTACAGTATAACAGTGAGACCAAGGATTGATGGAAAATCATACAACAGAATCACAACACAGTAGACAGTGTGTCTTCAACAACAAGCACAGCAATCTCACTGTGGCTGTACTTAAAACAGAAGCCATCTGCTGATGACATGAATGTCTCCATCTCAGCTAATGTGTATTCATTTACCTTAACACAACAAATGAGATGATGAATTACTAGATTACCTCATAGACTTAGGCGACTATGCTATGACGCTAACGGTATAAAATGACAGACTGAAGCTGAAAAAAAGTGAAAAACGGACAAACAGCTCGACCCCATGCAGAACTTGGCCATTGCTCAAAAGAC
>JAPQRQ010036305.1:0-12637 GCA_037367365.1 Apogon talboti | reverse complement strand
CACACACACACACACACACACACACACACACACACACACACACACACACACACACACACACACACACACACTTTTCATGTGCTTAATGCTATATGGCTTCAGCTATTTTCAGAACTCTCCTCCTGCATATGTGAACAGACTTAATGCGTTTTCAATTTCATGCCCCGAGGGAGTGTTTTAAAGGGAGCTGAAGATGTAGACGACTTGGTTGTTGGGATGACATTGTCAGTTATTTCTCAGTTTATATCATATTTGGTGCTTCTAGAAAAATAACTAAGCAGATGGCACCATGAACGGATATTTGATAAGCAAGAGGTTATAGTTATATAGTTATTTAGTGTCAAATAGGGCCCATGAATGTGCCAGCAGCCCATTAAAGATGCTGTTATACATAATGTCTCAAGGGACAGGGAAGGAGACGTGATTACTAAACCACTTCTAAGAGCGGTGATGCCTGCCTGGTTGGTGCCACTGAAACATTTTGCCTGACACACTTATGCCGAGGCTCTATGTATAGACCTCCTGTTTTACATCAAGAGGACAAAAGCCACGGTCGCTGCCATTTGGCGTCCCAGTCGAAGCCAAGCATCTTCATGCAGCAGCTGTTACCGCAAACAACTGATAAACGTGTGTAGGTGGAGAAATTAAATATTCTGACAGTGGGAATTTATGGGGTTTTATTTTTAGCACAGATAAAGGGTCACAAATAGGGTTTTCCCTAGGTTATTTGAGGGCCTTCCTCTGAGAAACTATGATGCTGTTTCATCTTTCAGAGTCATTTTCATACAATTTAATTTAATTTAAGTGATTAGTTTATTTGAAAGGGACAATGTACATTCATCAAAATTACTGTAAGTGTGCCAGAGTTAGCCTGATGGCTATTTTTCAGCTGTTGTCCCTGCACATATTTTAGAGAGTCACCCTAAAAACAGGATACATCAGCATTAATACAATATAAATAACATTCATAAAACTGTATGAATCACATTCAAGAAACTGTATAAAACACATACATAAAACTGTACAATTTACATTTAGAAAAAAAAATATTCAGACTATTAACAGTGTTTCCCCTCATATTATGGGAGCAAGGACACAGGTGGAGTCTTTGTGGGTCTTGTAGTGACAATTTTTTTTTGATAAAAATGTAGAATTTTACATTATTGCTTGAGATAGTTGCAGGTATGATACAGCCGGTTCATCGCAGGGCTAATTTCACATTATCTTTGAATTATTATCATCATATCTATGCTAGTTGGTACAAATGATAAATTAACACCACCCAAATGTCATGCAGTTACTTTTAATGTTCCTTCTATTGATTTTGCATCTATTTGACTTAAATGGTGCTGCTCCTAAGCATTACAATGATAGAGTAAACCCTGCTAATCCCTGAATGGATCAGGAGTAAGACTTCAAATGCAATAAGAGAATGTGACTTTAATGTCCTTCAATACAAAGTAGAAGCTTCATGGTGTATACGGTATGTTTAAGGTTAGCATTGTGTTAATCTGGGGCAGAGTGGTGTCCTGCAGATTATTGCTTCTACCCTGCAGAGTGTGTTGACACACAGCGGGTCCTTGACCCTGTTTACGAGCAAAGTTCATGTTAAAAAGTGTGTCTGTGTGTTTTGCAAGAAAAAAAACACTGCTGTTTTGTTCGGCCTCATTTGCAGCAGCAGCAGCAGCAGTAGTTTGTACCTCCTTTCCATTTAAGTGCCTCTGGAGGGATTTGTTCACAGTGAGATATCCAGTCAAGCTCCCTGCAAAGAGAAGTGATGGATGAGTTAGTTGTTAGTAGTCCAGGAAATTTCACAGATAGGGTGTTAATATATGGCTCTGCACAGCAATACTAAGAAAGTGAGAGTGTTCATGTTCACATATACTTTTGGAACACTCTACACTGCATTCTGCATTTCTTTCATGATAAATCCTCTCTTCAAGGACTAACTCCAGTTTCCCTTTGGGGGATAATGATTATTTCAGTGTGGCGTTGCAGTGCTGATCACATAGAATTGAGTCCTCATTTGCAGTAAAAGAACTGTCCCTGGACTCTGTTGATGAAAACATCAGCTCTGTTCAGTCTGGAATACAAAGTGGCCTTGATGCACAATAGTTTCGCGAAATGACAACTGAGGTTAGGGTTACAACAGAGATAAGGATGTCCAAAGGGAGCAGGACAAAGTTTACCCAGCCACTGAATTATTTATGAAACTGGAGTGAAGTTTGGGGATCTCATTCTCTGAGGAAAATACACGGAACCCAAATTATGATAAAAAATAATGTGTTGATCTGGCAGGATATGACAAACCCCAACACACCTGATTAGAATAGATGGAGGGAGTCTGTCCTCACACAGTCACACTCACTGCAGTAAAGTTCAGCCCTTCTACCCTGCAATATTGAGCTCCACTAAACCAATACATATGCAGCTGTGGAAAAAAAGCAAAGGTCTACAAATGCAGTGTGATGTAGACGAAGATGCGCAACCACAACCCATGAGGGAGTCGCATGTTTGCACCAGGAGAAACATGAAAGACTGGAGGAAATCAGATGAAAACCTGTGTTGTTAAAAAACAGTTTGTTTTCCTTACAACTGAAAACACACAAATGCACGTAAAAGATATAAAAACAACATTTTCTATGCGTAATTACGGATAAATGTGCCCATTTCATCCAAACGCGTAAAGAGTGAACCGGTGTTGTCTGTTTTTATGACTTTAACACAAAACGAGACGCACTGTCACCGATTCAGTACTTCAATTCCACTCAGATCTCAGTGGTCAGAGTCCCGTCACCCGTGGGTTTGACAGCACCCACCCTCCCTCCCTCCCCTTATGCTCTTACGTCACGCGGGTACAAGGAGCGCGAGTGGAGTGCGCTGCGCTTCGCGCTCTCACAGCCGCCGGTGCCAACTGCGCTGACACGGTGCCATACCGTCACTTCAGCGCGTCCTCTGCTTCTCTTTGAACCTTTAGAAGTTTTTCTTTCCCATCTAGTCGCTCATAGAACAGGAGATCTGAGCCAAAGCGGGCGGTGTTTTCTTTTTCTTTTTTTATTATTATTATTATTATTATTATTATGATTGTTAAAGTTGGATTTACAGCGGAGTCACATGAACTGAGAGGAAATACAGCCTTCCAGATGCTGCTCAGAAGATGAGCAGCGGTGAAGCACAGCCCGGAGAAACCGACGGAACTGTCACCGGTATTTGGTTTTATTTATTTCACAACATCACTGCACAAACAACTAATTTATCCTTTTGACTTTTCACGTATAATCCTTTGAAAAGTGCAGATTGGACACGTGTTTTAGTCTTAATGCGATTCCAAGGACTTACATAGGATGTTAAAGAGTTGCGCCAGCCATGCAGAACATACATGTGATTCTTTTTGCTGTTGCACATATGCTTCTGGAAATGTTTTCATGTGAATTCCTGTTCCTAAACCATCCTATCTTAAATCTGCACTTGGTCGGATGCCCGCTCCCACCAAGCCTGTACTACTGTGTTTTTAGTTCAGATGCAGTACATGTCAAGGTAAATGTGATTCATTGGCTTTTACATAACTACAGTTTCATTCCCAACCTGCAACGTATTTGAGCAGTTTCTTCTTTTTCCATTACAAGCTCAATTTTCTGCAACAAATGAAAGGCTGCAGGCAGCTATTTTACTTATTTATGAGCACTTTTTTTTAGGAAATTGCAAACAGATTGCTGTTCCAAATAACACCACCATGTTAAAAGGTCTGACTCTATATAAAGTACTCTTATTTTGACACCCTAGGCTGTTTTAATATGACATACTTGTTGACAGTTGTGCACATGTAATAAAGTGTATGTGATCAGCTCACTCAAAACAAGTCCACAACCAGAATGAATTTCCTCAAACAAACAAAGACATATCCTGTGCTGATATTAGTGCAGTTCTCGCACACAGCATCCGACATCCAACATTTATGAGTAACTTATAAACAATTAATAGACAGTTTATACCAGGTCATTGTAAGAAGTTCTTATATGGCAGTATCTGTTTATGGCTGGAATTAAAGTTGTTGAAACACTTCTATTTGTTTATAAGATTATTACAAGATATATAATACAGGTTGACTCGTAGTGTTTTTAAGGGATTAGCAGATATCTGAATAATCTAACAATATCATCATTGAAACTGCAGTATACGCATCTGAAACTTACACTTTATTAAAAACAGGTTGATTCTTGAATTAAACACAAAGCAATGAATCAATAAATGTGGAAATAGACATTAAACTATAGAGGTAGAGTGATATATTGGGCCGATATATTGATTTCTTTCAATATCGGCCATCAGCCTTAGTTTTCTTTTGAAAGCCGATATTTGATTAAGAGTAAAAATGTTATAAGATATTTGATCAGGCACCTGCGTGGGCAGCACTTGAAGTTCAAAAAAATGTTAAAAGAGTACTATGTGTACGTGTATTAATAATTTCATTTATATTGCTGCATAATCTTAATTATCTGAGTGTTTCAACTGTTTTTTACAGCCAATGGGCTTAAAAAAAAAAATCTGCCTTAAATATCGGCCTCAAAAATTGGCTGTATATATCGGCCATCAGCCTTAGAAGAACCCATATCGGTCACCCTCTATTAAACTACCTAAGTAATATTAATAATAGTATATTTTAAATGTATAGGGCTTTTCTAAGTACTTAAAGACACTCTATATAGGATAGAAACAGTAGAAAACAGAATAAAATATCAGTAGATGCAAGAATGTTCAGCATTCTGTGCATTATTTTACTCCAGAGCTACTCTTTCCAATTGAGAAACCTAATATTAACCATACTCAGCTGAGAAAATGACCTCTCAGCACCATTTATCTCTGTTATATAGTGTTATAAACTATCAGCGCTGTGAAGAGAGTGCTCCCTGTATAACTCAGACCAGGAAGCGCTGCTCTACAATATTTCACTTATCTTTGACAACATCTTTAAATAAACTTTGCACATAGAGGTTGCTGTGCGTATGCTATACTTTGATGCTGAATGCATATTATTGCAGCGATTCTATTCCTCATCAAAGACGATGGGACAGAATCACACACCCTAACCCTAACCCTAACCCTAACCCTAACCCTAACCCACAGACCGCTGATAAACGGGCTGATTATTACTGATTTAAACAACACTCGAAGGAAACAAACGTATTCAGGACTTCCACCACACATCTGTTGCAGAAGACGTGCAGCCTCCTTGTGGAGAGTCTTGTGTATGTACTTGTTAATTTAGAACCATTAGTGGGCAGCACAGATGCTTCAATGCATGCAGGAGACACATTAGTGGAGGTTTGTGTTGCATAAATTCATCTTTTGCTCTCTGGATGATGCTATGATCGGCGCGGCAAACTTTTCAGTGTCTTGAGTTCCAATTCATTTATACTGATGGCATAACGCTGAGAGGTATAGGGTTGAATTTGTTAACAGGCCATGTATGTAGGCAATATATTTGATCCTCATATGCATGCAGTGCAGTGTGCATTGACAAAAAAAAAAAAAAACAACAAAAAAAAAGCTTGCCTGCAAAATGACTCAGGCTGTGATCTGGCCACTGGGGCCGACGCTGAAAGCTGTAAGTGCTGTCTGATCTTTTCACCCCCAGAGAGTATGTGCTATATGAGACTGCTCAGCCTCTGCAGTCGGTCTAAGAAGGGCTTTTCCACTGTTTTTGTGGTTTTATTGGTGCTGAATAAGCGTTTTTTATTGAAAGCAGTGTGAAAGAGGATGCGGTGATATTCAAATGAGTGGGTGTTCTGTCATTTCTTTGTGTGTAAGTGCAACTTTATGTCTCCCTTGATATCAAAATGCACTATAACTGGACAGAGGTTGATATTATACCCTTATATACATAGAGTTTATATACATATAGACTTCCTTAGTTGTTATTTTACTTGTCTTACATTTTTACCATTTTTAGGAGGTTATGTATTCACCAGGGTTTATTTGTCTGATAGTTAGCAACATAACGCAAAAAGTTATGGATGGATTTTAATGAAATTTTCAGGAAATGTCCAAATGTTTAGATTTAGATTTTGGGGGGTGATCCAGATCATTGTCTGGATCCAGGATGTTTTTATGGCATTTTCAGTTGAATAACCTCTCAGCTGGCATGTCTGTTTCTGCACATGACATTTGACACCATGTCAATATAGCCCTATTGTTTATCTGTTGCTAGGTAACCCACTTCAAGGGTATTATATGTTATTGCTGAAAAGACATGCCGCCTTGGCGGAGGTCTGCGCTCTCCGAGTGCTTTTCTAGTTTATTATATCTTGTTTTGATAATTTACCAGAGACGACATCTACCTGTAAATAATTCCTCCTATGTGTATTTGACGAATACAGATGAGTCTGATTAGAGACAGTGAAGTATCCCGTAGTATGATCACAGACAGTGAGGTTAGGAGTCATGATGCTGTCTGTGTGGGCCTAAAAACCTTATCTTTCCATAAGTGGTTACCTTTTAAAGTGGGTTTGGTTGATGCTTTGTAGTCCTGAAGCCTTATCTCTGCAATAAGTCACTAAGATAAGAGTTTAATGGCTGCAGAGAAAAAAAAAGTTAATCTGGTTCATGAGTGATTTACTTTCCAGAAAATATTGTTCTGTAATGTAAATATATTAAATACACTAAAAGAAATATCATGAGAGGAGTAAATGAATCCCACACAATGGGAAAGTCATTTTTGCAGTGTAACAGTGATGGGGATGTGCTTGTGCTTTAGAAGTCACATCAGGTTGTTCAGATCCAGGTCAAACAGCTGAACTCCACTGTTTGCAAACATTTGCTCATGCTGTACATTTCTAATCTGTAACTTGCTGAGATGGATTTTGTAAACAGTCAGCAGGCTGTGGTTAACAGCGATAGAAGACATGCACTTAAAAGAAAATCAAATAGCAGACGTGTCAACTGGATTGAAATGTACAGCGCACGTTCACAGCTGATGGTGGCTGTTTGATGCATGAATTGCTTTGACCTTTTTGATGTTGATGTTTTCCTGAAAGACTGTCTGTGGCGAGTGTTCTGAATGTATGATTTATTTTAAATAGTGATAAAAATTCAACCGTTTGCTCAATAAGAAAAATTTCGAAACGTGCTGATAGAATAGACCTTGTGCTTCCCATAGACATCTGAGCATGCTCAGTGCAGCTGGACTGATTTAGAAAAAAAGAGCCCCAAAAC
This sequence comes from Apogon talboti, assembly GCA_037367365.1. Taxonomy (NCBI): domain Eukaryota; kingdom Metazoa; phylum Chordata; class Actinopteri; order Kurtiformes; family Apogonidae; genus Apogon; species Apogon talboti. The sequence goes on along the minus strand of JAPQRQ010036305.1, from coordinate 5,425 downwards.
AAAAACTACTGGGCCAAAACTCAAATACTTGTTGTTCAGTGTTCAGTTAACCCTTTAACCCCTGATGTGTCTATGGTGATCGTTCTGAGTTATTTTAAATATTTATAAAAATTCAACTGTTTGCTCTATAGGAAACATTTCCAAACATGCTGATAAAATAGACCTTGCACTTTCCATAGACATCTGAGCATGCTCAGTACACCCCCCCATCGCCTGTGAAATAGGGGGTAAAATCCTTGTTGTTGTTCAGTGTGTTTCAGTTCACAGTTCATGTTCAACATCCTAAATCTCTTACTGGTGTACATTCTGAGTGCCTTATTTAGTAAAAACCTGTCAAACTTCATTTTTCTTTTTCTGTTATTCCACCCTGTTTTGACCCTAAAACACACAGTAAAATAAAACCACTGAAGAAAAGGGACACAAACACATACTCACAGCAGCTTTTATGAACCTGAAACAGACGACAACTCACAGCAGAAATAATGTCTCAGGGCTTAAAGGGTTACTATTGAATTCTGATGAAAAAAGCCTTTTTACTAGACGTTGAAGAATGCACTTTGTTGTGTCCATTATGATATAGTGTGTGACTTAATTGACGCGTTGCAAGACGAGGTTAAAGGGAGGTCGCCGTAAAACGACATAATGCTTTGAAGGGTTGACAGAGGACAGACTTGCATATCTGTGACTTATGTGGTTTCCTGAGTGTGAGTCATTGAACAGAACGAAAGCAAAACAGTGAGCGAGAGATAGAGCTGGGCTGTTTTACCTTCTCTTTGAACTCAGAGGAGACATCGGAGATACTTTATATAGAGCTGAAGAGGAAGAGACGGATTAAGTGAACAAGTGAAGGAGGCAGGGCATATGAGTGAGTGGATCATCTGAACAGTGGTCGCGCTGGTGTGGAGGATAGGTGTGGATGGAGGAGGAGGAGGAGGAGGAGGGGAGTGGGTGCCGGCGTCCGTCAGGTGGCCATAGATGTTAACGACTCTTCAGGCTCTGGTTCAAATAGATCCCCATAATGGACCCAGCAGGGCTAAGAATAGCCTCCACTACAAAGAGCTGTCACTGTGGATTGTAACAGAGCGCTGAAAAGGGTCTATCGTGATATCGCCTCTGGGCTCCACTTAGCCTTATGCACCACACAAATCATAACACCTTGTATGTGTGTACGCACTCTTGAACAGGGGCAGACTTAATGGCAAGATGCTTTAACATTTAATAGCATTAGTGGATGTACAGTATATGGCTAAGAGGTAAAACCCCTATCATTAACCCATAAAGACCCAAAAATCCACTAGCGACCAAAATCATTCACTGATCTAAAATGTTTAATAACTGTTGATCCACTAATCCTATCAATACATGTAAATAATGGTGTAAAGTACAGTTTGTCATCTTTTCATGGTCATTAGATATAACCCATTTGGACGTTCAGAGGCTCCGTAGTTACCATGGGAACACCGTCATCTTCTACAGCATTGATTCACCAGTAAAACCCATGGAGTTTTATCAGTGACAGTGGATGGAGATGCTTGGTTTATGTTCTATTAATTATATATTTTATTGAAAAAGTCACTTTTTCCCAAATTTTCTCTGTTTTTATTATGATAAACCTCATATCTAGTCTCAGTATGATGATTAAAGTACCTGATCAGTAAATTTAATATAGGAAAATATCATGTTTTTACTGAAACCCCCCCCCCCAAAAAAATGCTACTGTATAAAAGTTACTGTATCTTTAATTAGCTTTCTAACAAGTCAGAATGTACTTGAGATTAGAAGAAAAATGCTTTTTTTATGGATATGTCTGATGTTACTGCAAATAAGAACATGGTTTATTAAATGTTAAACTGCTTGCCGTGCAGACAAAAAAAAAAATACAGGGAAAATGCCATCATTATCAAAATGAAGCAAAGTTCAGGCAAATTCAATGAGAAGAAGTAATTTTTCTTCTAAAAAAATGTTGAAATCCTCTGATTAAACAGTAACAAGTAAACAACCATTGCTTACCTTGACTTATTTATAAGGTTATTTTTATTTTTGAAAATGAGGAAAAGGAGCAATGAGAGGAAATGGCACCCAAAGGAAATAACCACTAAGAAAATGAATAGTATTTAACAAGCCAACTACTAGAGATATGTGTAAAACAATTTAATGAATGCTGGTATGATATACAACTAAACAACTGCATTCATTCTGTCACTCACACACAGACTGGATATGTGCATATATACAGGATTTATGCGCCCATTCCAAGGGGAAGGATCAGAACCAATCCCTTCCTGTTAGCGGCAGGAAACATCTATTCTTTATTCAATAGACATTGACTGCTGTGTTGCAGTGAGCTATAATTTCATGGGTGATTTTGCTGTTCACGTACAGACTTAAACAGAGGAGTACATTTAAGTGCTCCATGGTCACGTGAAGGTGTTACAGTAGAGGAATGAACTCCTTTAATGAAATGTCTTTGAAAATAATTGGCTCTTTCAGGTACAGTCGCTGCAGCATCAATAAACAGAATGAAGCACGCACAGAGTGATTACGCTAGGGGTGTCAAACACGTGGCCCGTGGGCCAAAACTGGCCCTTCAGAGGTTCCACTGTGGCCCATGGGATGAATTATAAAATGTAAATATGACACAGAAGATATTAACAGTCAAAGATGTCCTTTTAGTTCAGGAGCCACATACAGACCAATAAGATCTAAGTAAAATAATGGTATAATAACCCTTTCATAATAAAATATGAACAACCTTCTGCCTGTTACTAAATGTTTTGTGCCTTTGTACTGTAGATCCACTGTGAACTGTAAATCGTGTTAATAAGAAACTGAGATGTAATATTGTAGAAATTATTCTTCAAACTTCAAATTTTAACAGTATTATGCCTGGTACTAAACATTTGTGTACCACTGTATGTAATGCACATGTACAAATGATACAAATGAGGCATAATATTGTTAAAATTGCACTTATATTTCTTATGACATTTCAGTTTTTTTTCTGGTTATTCACACCTTTTTTTGTGAAAGGATAGTTTGTAAATGGAAATATTTTCATTATTTAATTTTTTTATTGCACTAAAACAAAGAGAAAAACTTGGAGTTGTCATTATTTATAGGTTATTATTCTATTATTTTACTGGTACGGCCCAGTTGAGATCACATTGGGCTGAACCCAGAAGGAACTGAGTTTGACAGCCCTGGTTTACACTGTCCTAGACATGGGGAGTTTCAGCTGAGATAAGGACGAAGCCACGCTAACATGTGAGCATTTCTTCATGTTGGTCGTTGTTTCATCTTACTGTTGCGTGCTGTGTTTCCTTCTTCTATTTTACAATGTATGAGCAGACTGTGTTCTTACTTCTTGGCTGGTTTGTGCACACCTGATGCATTTTCTGCAGCTCATTTACCATTCTGCCTTCTGTCTGCTCTCGGCGCCTGCTGCCTTTCCTCCACGTTCTCACTCAGAACCGGGTCCAGATATAAAGCATGGCACATTTCATCACCTACTCTACCCTCACATGCCTGCCAACACCTTACCTTCCTGCCCGTGTGAGCGAATCCAGGCCTTGTTTTGATGTTTCAATGGAAACCAGCAAGATTACTTCATCAGACCCTATATCCTCCCGTGTTACATCTTCTAATTCAAACTATAACCTATAAAAACCCAAACAGCCACTGGCGACTCAAACCATCTACTGATCTAAACAGTTTAATACCAGTTGATCCACTAATCCTATCAATACATGTAAATAATTGGTGTAAAATGCGGTTTGTTATCTTTTCATGGTCATCAGATATGACCCATTTGGACGTTCAGAGGTTCTGTAGTTACCATGGAAACACCGTCATCTTCTACAGCATCGATTCACCAGTAAAACCCATGTCCTTCAATAAATGACAGTGGTTGGAGATGCTTGTTTTTATGTTCAGTTAATGATATATTTTAATGGAAAAGTACATTTTTCTTCAGTTTTCTCTGTTTTTGACATAATAACCCTTAAATATAGCATCAGAATGATGATTAAAGTACATGATCTGTCAATTAAATATAGGAAAATACCTCATTTTCACTGAAAAAGTACAAAAATACAGAGGATAATATTATAATTAATGGTGAAAAATTCATTTGGGAACTGACACAAAAGTAGCATTGGGTCTTTATGAGTAGTTACAAAACATCCCATCATGCCTTTCTTCTACTTCAGAACAGCTCAACATATGAAATTCATTACAACATGGTAGATAAAATATTGAGTTGGAGATGCAAAGCTCTGTGGAACTTAATGCATCATTATAGTCTTAGTTCTCCCTATTTCAGCTTCTCAGCACGAAGATACACCGCATTCCAGTTGACAATCAGCCAGGCCTCGAAACACTTCAGCTGCATCCTTCCTGTCTTCGCTTACGATTCCCACAGTGAATAGTTTGGGGATTACAGCTGCCAAGTTCGCACGAGGCTGTCGGAAAGTTGAAGTAGCAGAAAGTTTAATATATTCACTGTATTAAATGAAAACCTACCAACCGTACTGGCTATATAATGATTTTATATTGACCTGAATTGAGTTGCTGGGGATTTTTTTGCCTAAACTTCAAAGCCTTATTCTTTTTTTATTCTTATGTATTATTACATGAACATTATACTTAGACTCATGCAGTTAGAATATATTAAATATGTAATACAAGCTTCCTTTTTTTTAAAAAACAGAATCAGTTAAATCTGATCAGGAACTATTTTGTATGTAAAATAAAATAAGAAATAATCAATAATCAATAATCATGTGATGAACTATAATATGGTCATATTAAAGCACTTTTAAGTGAATTTGTAAACCAGTTACTATAATGATCCCTTTCCTGGTTTTGTACAGCTCATTAAGAGCTTTGATAATAATAAAGATATTACCCATGATGCATGTTGATAAATGACGCCCCGATGAAGCATCAACATGTCATAAGTTGTGAGAATGTCACAACTTATGTCACACAGGACTCATACAATCTGTGAACCTCAGGTGGGGGGTGGCTGTGATCTTAATGCTACTCATTAATGCTTAGTATTTGTGAGAAATAAATGTCACTCCAAATGTCCTACTCTATTTCGACAAACAGACGTCCTGTAATAACATCAGCCCCTTCTGAATTGACATTTCTGGAACTTGGTGTGATTTGCAACGTGTTTTCTTCCCTCTGTGCATTGATTCAGCCTATTTCCCAGATGAGAAGTCATGGAGGCGGCGCTGGTGATGATAAAAGACAGTGTTTTGGGTGGAAATTCAGGAGGCACGTGAGATATAGAAAGAATATTCACACAAAAGAACAAACTTAAATCCATAACACATAAAATACAGAGTATCTATCTATCTATCTATCTATCTATCTATCTATCTATCTATCTATCTATCTATCTATCTATCTATCTATC
>JAPQRQ010036304.1:0-12641 GCA_037367365.1 Apogon talboti | reverse complement strand
TATATATGGTGTTATGAAGATGTAATGACTCAATAGATATATATGTATCAGCAAAACTGCATAAAACAAGTCCAAATGTGTTGAGGGTAAACAGTTCCTGTGTCCTCCATCCTCATCCTCCAACAATGGAGCTTGTTTTTGATATAAATATTGCTTAAAATTAGTTGTAATATCTAAGTGGGGGTGGCACAAGATGAAAATTCTTGGACCAAGTCAAATAATCTTAACAAAATTAAGTCTCAATAAGTAAATAAATCTAAAAAATGATCTTTCAAATTCAAGTTGGTTTATCTACAGTGCAGTGTAGCGACTTGAATCTGTGCTATACTTAAACCTCAATTGCTGCCAGATGGTGGTTCTGTTTCTAAGGTTTCTTACTGCTAATATATTACAGCAAACAGATGTGACATTCAAAGCCACACACTGGTAAAATGTAAGTTGTCAGACTCAGATTGAGTAGGTGTAATCTTTCAGCAGCAGTTCCTGAAGGAAAAACCAGATTCCTCTACGCTCTTACTGTCATTTTGTGTCTGGACTGAATGTGGGAACTAAAAATAGAAAGACAGAGGCTGATAAGAGTCAGTGAAACCCAGACATTTTCATAGCAGATGGAGAGGAAAGACTGGATGTTTGAAATCAGGCCGTGTGTCTTTACTGGTATTTTAACTACCATACTGTGTTGCTAAGGTGGCTCTGCTGCACGGGACTTCTACCCACAGCCCAATTTCTGCAAGCCTTGTCAAGCATGAAGCCTTTTATTGTCTGCTGGCTTGGCAGGAGGCCAGACCTGAACTTTTTTCTGCTTGTGCAATTGCCTTACCAACTACCCAAGTGTGATATTCCATGGGAAGACTTCCCAAATTCTATCTTTTTAAAAAAGATTTCTTCTCTAATTCCCCTGCTGATAGCCCTTTCAACAGCATAAAAAGAGTCAAAGTGGTTGAAGTTCTGCATGGTTTGAGAAGGTTCGGCACCGCTGAGCGTGGATGGCATTTAGGAGGAGAAGGGCAGTGCCCTGATGTTGTGGCTTTTGGAGTGATGATCATATTCCTCTGGGAGGCGACTGTTTTATGGCGGTGCTGGAAAACAGATTGTGTTTTCCTGTTGTTATTGATGCTCTTGTCATTGAAAGGGGAAGAAAATCAGGTGTATCTTTTTTATGTTGCTCTTTTGGTCAAGACTGTAAATCCAGTTTCAGTGCGATGATGTCGGTGTCATTGCAGGTGTCGTTAAAACCACACATGTACATGGTGTCACATGGGATATTTTAATAGAATTATGGGTCCTGGGGGTTGTTTTCAGCACCACTCCTCATGACTGGTGTGACTCATGAAGAAATTATGGCTACATACATGATAATGTATTGTTTTACTCACAGATTTTCACACTACGTCATTTTGTTCAAATTAAATAGATACAGTTAATGTTATAAGATAAGATGAGAACTAGAACCTTTATTTGTCAGTATATATCACACATGTGGACATAGAACACACGCCAAAACTGACCCTCTGCTTTTCACCCATCACTGGCTGAACATGCACGAACACACCACACACTGCAGACAGGGAACAGTGGGCTGCCATGATAGGCACCAGGGGAGCATATGGGAGGTTAAGTGCCTTGCTCAAGGGTACATCGGCCAATAATTTCACTGCTAGTCTCGTAAATGGACCCAGGGACTCTTCAATCACATGCTGATTCTTCAACCTTATATGCCACGACTAATAGAAAATAATCCTTTATTAGTCCCTCAACAGGGAAATTTGGAGTGTTGGATTAAATTTAAAGATTAAAGTTAAAAATAGAAAAGGTATACTATAAATAAAGTATTTCTCAATAAAATGGTTATAATAAATAAGTACATAAAATATTTGTTACTTTGTACTTTTTGTTGGCTTTTTGGACCCATAAGTGAACAGATTTGGAGAAAAAGGGGTCAAAGGTGAGTTAATGCTAAACGCTAAATAGAGAAACTTTATCAAGCGCTGTACAACAAAGCCATTTTACAATTTATTTAGTTTAACCTTTTAACCACAACTACAATAGAGCTTTATGTCAGAAAAAATGTGTTATATTAAACAAAGAGAAACTCTGAAAGTTGACAGAGGAGTGAGCTGTCAGTCACACCTGTCAATCAAAGCCTGACATGGCAGATGTAAAAGCATCTATTTGACTTGAGACCTAATTAATGGAGAATTCATTTATAGATCAGGGTCCAAATAAAACAGATGAGACTGGAATGAGTCCTGGAGAAGGCAGTACAGTATTTTTTAAGAAAAGTCCATTGTAAGACTACGGGAACCGGGGCCTTTTGAAGAAACATCTTGTTGCTATCAGAAGCATTACAACTCTAAGATACTTCTGCATTGGTTTCATTTTGGAGCCAAGGTCACTGCAAGGGATCATGGGTGAATGCTAATGTTAATGCTAAACACTAGCTTACTGACTTCTTATAACTGTAGGCCTCATCAAACACTGCCTAAAGAAGTCATTTCACAGTCTTGTTAGTATAAACTGTCAACCACAACCACAGGAGAGCTGGAAAAAAAAGGATTTTGATGAATAAACACAAACTCTGAAAGTCTGACTCAGGTGAGTGAACTGTCATGCTTTAAAATAAATCTGTTCTTTAATGGTGTAATTTGTAAAATAATTTACCTTTAAATTACATTAAAGGTCCAGTATTTCATTATGCACAGGACATGAAGTGATGTTTGTGTTGGAGTGTGTGATGTACTGGGAGCTGATTCTGATTATAATAACATCCTGTATGTTCATTTCTGTGCATTCTTTAGTGATCTTCTACAGCAGCAACAACGCTACAGCACTCTATTTTTAGAGTGCGGTAACGTCAATAAACAGCTGACTTGAAACATAACAAAAAATCTGTCACAAAATTATAAGCACACACAAATAAAAGTGAAGATATGTATGTGAATGAGACAGTTACAGGTAATTTTACTGTGTATTTAATAAGCCTGGCATAGCTTTTATTATAATAATAATACATGTTACTGTGTAACCCAGGGTATTCTCTGTTATTAGATGCATAAATGGCAGTCAAAATAAGTAAAAAGTTAACTTCTAAATGTGCATCCACCTTCCTAGAGGCATTTTCTGTATCAGCTCATTACTAAATTGAAATGATATGAAATTATTATGATCTTATTTTCCTTAAGGTTTGAATTAGACACAGTGGTAAAGTATGACAAACCCTCTTCTACTGCAGAAAGTTGTTTCGTAAAACTCAAACAGTTTGACAATATTCAACCAGGTGTGTACATGTTCTTATTCTCTCAGCAGAAAGAGCAGGGTACATGTCATAATATAATTTTTTTCTTGCTCTTCACAAACCGAACAACAAAACCCCTCACAGTCCCTTAACTGCTGATATTCTGCACGACATTGCATTTATTTCCCATGTTGCAAATTTTCCTTTGGTCTACAATTTCTTAAACAGCCTTTAAACACATGCAATTACACCTAATTGGTCTACGCCACAGAACTGAAACCCAATGATACAAAGTGCATCTCTTTGTCTGGAGCGAGGCAAACGTCACGGCTGTTTTCTCGGGATTTAACAGGACAGTAACTCAACTCTTTGGGTACCTTGTGTGCTGGCCTGTGAACAGAGGAATGTCCCGTTGACCCTGAAACAACAGTGTGAAATAAAGACAGTCATTGTTCCTTGCTGTGTTCATGGTGGCTTGTTTAATGAAAGCCAAAAAAAGTATTGGGAGCTGACAGGATCAAACCTTTGTGCTGTCCACTCTGCTGCCAAAATGAACTTCAGCTAATAGAGGTTGAGCCAAGATATTGCTGTGCAAACATCAGCGTCATATACTGAAAGTCTTAATAATAAACATAACCAGAGACAATGCACACTACGATTATTGATTGTTAACTACAGCCCTGTTCACATAGAAACAGTATAATTTAGGGATTTATTTTTTGAGAAGTTAATCCCTCATTTAAAGTTGTGTGTTAACATACTTAAACAGCCCACTAAAGGGGAACTATTATATTGTGTTTTTATCTGTAACAGTAGTAGCTGTGTTAAATTTTAACATTAAATGAATCACTAATAATCCTGTATTATAATCGCTTATGAACATTATGAAAATGAACTAAAATCAAAAGACAAACATTTTAGGGCTAGAACACCACACATTGAATGCTGAAATAAAGGTACAAAGTAGCATCAGAAACACACTAAATTATAATTATTTAACAAATATTAATGGACTGAGCCATTTACTACTGTTAATCTACATGTCATTTGTCACACATGTAACAGTCAACCTCAACATTCAGACAGATGACAATAGCCCATACCATGCTAATACGCTACTGCGATAACATAACAGCTAGCGTGCTAATGCTAGCACATATATGCTAACACTAAAACTGACACCATTTCCAACATTTTACACAGATCAAAGTAATTCTAATAAAGTCATAAGCAGACACAGTGGTGACATATATGCTTTACAAGTTACAGGCTGTGCTCTGTAGTCGTAAACAGAAAAGCAGGTTCCTGTATAGCTAGCATAGGAGACAGCAGGAAACAAGCTTGCTACTTCCTGTTTACATTTTAACAAAACGTCTTTAAATAGCATAAGTAATACTGAAATGATTGACTTGAATAAACATTAACAGGCTTGGAAAACTGGCAGGAGCTGGAACAGTCTGATTTTAACTTCATTTATGACTATCCCTCAGATTTGACATTAATGCTTATTACTAAAAGAATTACTACCAATTACTGATGGCATATTTGAAGTATTTGATTTTGCCCTTTCTGACTCATCTCCACATTGGGTCAGGACAAATTTGCACCAAAAACACTTTTAAAACGGTCATTTATAATTGCCAATACAGCTTACATCTCTCTGGACCAGGAAATAGTCTGAATAAAAGCATGGACTGGAAAAAATGTTGCAGATGTCAATTTATACAAGACTAATATTAACACAAGATCCCTGTGTTTTCTGAAATAAGGTTGGTAATTACAGACATGTCAGATTCACACAGGACGACCTCATATTGACCTCAGAGACAACCTCCACAATTATTACAAATTACCAGAGGGGCACTGGTAATACTAGCCCCGTGAGACTAAGGCTTTAATCTGAAATTTATTCTTACTGAATAGACTTATGCACTGAATGGTCTTTTTTTATATATACAGTATATGCATAGTAGGTCAAAAAACATCTACACAGTAGTTACAAGTTTAGGCATAAAAACAACTTGGTTAGGGTTAGAGGAAGGGTCAGAAGAATAATAATAGGAATTGAATAGAATAAAATAGAATAGGCTGTAGTGTGCAACAAAATTGTGTTTTTATGGGCTGTAATGTGCTCAGAATAAATACAGAAGGTAATTACAAAAACAGTTAAGAATGAAAATAGAAATATAAAATCGGTCAAGTAAAAAACGTGCAAAAAAAGCAAAAAACGAGTCCAATATCAATAGAAAATGTGCAGGATGTTCAGTAATGACTGTAATTGTTAACTATTGTCAAGAATTATAAATATAAATAAACATAATGTGAGTAGTGCAAATCTAATGTATAAGTTTTCCATCACTATTTACACAGCAGCAGAATATAAGCAGTTTACATTGTACAGTGTCTGTGTTTATTTGAGTTGGTTTAGAGCAGCCACGGCTCTGGGACAGAAATAATACAAAATATAAAAAATAAAAATAGCATCAAAACAGGACAAGAAAGCCCATGTCCACAAAGTTTGGAGTTCCAACACAACCACCTACTGTTAAGGACTTACATTGACTTCTATGTGGTACCTCGCACATTGAAAATTGACACTATAGGGGGACCCTGGGTGTTAAAAACAGGCGCCAAGGTTTCCTGACCAAGCAACAGAACGTGACGATTTGGGATTGAGTGTGGGTTCATCGAAGTGTAAGTTTAATCAGCGGAACCGAAAAACATCTGAAAGACCATCCAACTGACTAATGGCAGGTATCTCAAAAATGTACAATGTCAAAAACAGCAGTTGGGGAAAGTCAGAGGCAGTCTGATTATAAAAATAAACATAAAAATCCTTCATTAAATCCTCACGGACCAGCCAACACCTTTCAGCTCCAATAGTCTTTATCAGGGCGTGAAACCACAGAAGAGACATACGCTCAGTGTTTTTTTTTGTGGTTTCATGCCCTCGTGAACAGCCATTCAGCCCTGTTTTTTTAGTTCCATTCGATCCAGCCCTGTCCTAGATGAGCACCTGAGTTTTTACTCTATTCTACGCAATTACTTTGGACTTTTTTGTGCTTTTGAGGCAGTGCAGCACTCATCTTAATCAGTGTTATGATTATGGTGCTCTTTGGAAAATGCTCTGACCTGTAAAATGTCCCTGGCCCCCAAAAAAGTTATCCAAGTCTGGGTAAGATATAGATTAGTTAGTTGTGTCCTTCAAATTGTACATTATTGAGTTTCTTTTTCCTTCTTCTTCTTCTTCTTCCTTTTTTTTCCAATATTAGAGCAACAATAAATATGGCTGCCTTTTTAGGGCCTCTGGGTTTTGCCAGGAGTCAACAGTTAGGACTTTCAATTCATAAATTTCATATCATTGTTATGGTTACAGCCAAAAGTACACTATCCTTATTAATTTTAAGAGTGAAGGTACTGTAAGTTACTATTTCATAGCACAGGGTTCATGGAGAGAGTCGAACAACTCTGTCAGTGTTTACAGTTCTACATCACACTTTAAACAGTCCAGTGCATATTTGAATAAGACATAAAGTGATAAAGAGAACGATAAGGATCGCAAAACATTACCTAGAACAACATAGTGTACGAAAATGAGTCTGACAGTTTCAGTAATGTCCTTAACTTCTCCCCGACCTGCCTACTAGGACTAGACTCATCAAAACACTCAACACAATGGTTCTGCAGGTTAATACAAACAAGCCTAACACTTTTAGTGCTGACTGAACATTAACCATTAGCATGAACAGACTGAAGTAAACCAGCTAGCCTAGCCACTGTAATGCTAATGACCCATGATGCAATGCAGTGACGCTGCATAATTTCTCAACTCCTCAATCCACTGGTTGAGACCCGTAAATTGACCTTTGTGAGCGATCTTGAGGGATGGTTATGTTACCTAAAATGATGTGAACATTGATGACTGACTGGAGATTTGACCACGATCCAGACCCTGTGACATGTTAAAGTGGTATGATGTGGATTATATTAAGGAAGGAGATTTTAATTTCTGTTTAAAATTTAATAACTAAACCAGATTGAGTCAATAAGTTCAGACCACAGTCACCATGTTGGCTGTTTTGAGCCATATAAGTGAATAGATTTGCAGAAAAGGGGGTCACAGGTGAGCTAATGCTAAATGCTAAATAGAAAAGGTATGTGCTAACAATGACACCACAAGAGCTGTGGTGCCATTGTTAGCACATTCTGTGTCTCTATGAAACTGACCGAATGATATGAAACCAAAATAATATGTTTATATATTTCTCAAAATTAGTCAGCCATTAAAACAGAAGTTGACAATGCTTACAGTTATTCATTGACTGATCAATTATCCATGCACATCTGAGCTTGTAAAAAGTGTGGTCAGAGTGGGATTTTAAAGAAAACTATTACTGTATTTATTTCTTTATTTGACTTTGTACCTTTAGTAAGACATGGCACTGCAATAAAACATCTTTACTTGGATTTATTAAAGAACTTGATCATATTCAGATCAGATATCTACCCACCAGATGAATACTCAAATATTCAAGCATTTCTGTCCATTCAACCAGTATTTCAGCTGATCGAATCCATGTACAGCCCTCATGGAAGTCCTGCTAACGTGCTCTTCCAGGTGTGCGTCCAGATTTCAACTGATAAACCAGGAGAGCAAACCTCACAGGATCTGATGAATGTCAGTGCTTTAAACCCTGCTCATGCTGCACTGCGCTCATTCCGTTCTTTTTCGCTGCCCTCCTCATTGTTAGGCTTTGTCCTTGTTATGTGTCACTTCAGTCTGCCGAGGTCACGGATTGCTCTGATGGAAAGCATTTTCTCCTCTGTTACAAACAGTCAGTCTGGAGACAGCTGTGTTCCTGGAAAGTGTGGAGAGCAAAGGCAGCGTTTAGACAGTCACCAGTAGAGCTGTTTGCTGACATTATGTATATCCTGTGGCTTGTCTGTGCTAACTAGAAACCGGACCCCACAGAGCCAGGATGCTGAAATACCACTCCACAGTAGGTATTTTTATGTAATGATATATCAACCTGAAGCTTCACCAGGCATATATTAATTGATACATGAAATACGTGGCTTATGTATGCCTGTTATTTCTGCAGACAATTGATCTTCTGCCCTCTGGGTTGTAGGTAAAAGCAGCCTCCCAGCTTTAATGACAGCTAGCTAAATTTTTTAAGATGCAGTTGAATTTTTTATGACAGTTGTGGCTGGTATTGTAAATGTTTAGTTTCAGTGTGTTGAGAGCAGCGCTTTTTGCACTAGCCCTTCCATATATTCCTGCCCACTCACACTGACGGCAACACTTTCTGACACCGGTATCTTGAGTAAATAACATTACTATTTTTAAAGTACCTGTTTCCTTTGCTTTACTCCGCCTCTGCACTGGTCACAGAAGACAAAGGAGGCTTTATTTTCTTTCAGGCTGTCCACATGTGTCACATTCTTTTTGTTCTGAATGTGATATCTCAGAAACACCTTGAGGGAATATTTTCATAAAGCATGGGCATTCACTTGGACTCGAGGAGAAACTGATGAGAATGTGGTGATTAAAGGTGAAAGGTTAGCTTCACTGTGAGATCTAGATGTTCAACAAAAACACTCTTGTTATTCAACACTATACTGCTCTCTAAGTGAAGATGAGGTGTTTCTCAGTGGAATCGAACATGTTGATATAGTGAGAAAAATTCACTTAAATTAGAGTATTTACTATGTGGAGTCCCTCAAGGCTCCATTTTTGGACCCCTCCTGTTTTTTCTTTTTATGTTATTTTTTTTTTTTACATTAAACACCATCCCTGCATTTAGCACATATGCTGTTGTATCACATAAACATTTTAGCATACTGATTCAAGACATAAGTGAAGAGTTATCGCCCATTTCGTCAGGGCTTTAAATGAATAAACTCTCTTAATATCCAAAAATCTAATTTTATGGTATTTGGTAACAAAAACAAGTGTATCAATGAAACTGGCTAAATAGTTTTTTTTGTGATTAAAAGTTCCTCACATTAAATTAGATGAGTAGATGGAAAAAATGCCATGTAGCCTAATATTAACTACTGGCCCTAGTTGGAGCCAAATTCTTCCAATATGTACAATATATAAAGAGATAAACCAGTTAATGGTGTCTAAATGTCACAGACTATGAAAATATATTGTATTTATTCAGTGTTCAGTATAGATATTTAGCTCAAATCTTAGGTCATTTCAATGAACTGTATGATAAGAATGATCATTGATAAATCATCTGCAACACTTGCAAGAAAAATTTTCATACGTTTAATCCTTTTAATATCTGTCACCTTACGAGTGATTATTGGATTTATCATAGTTCTGGGCTAATGTCATTAAAATATGTAGATGTTTCTTTAAGAATAAGCAGAGAATTATAGGTTTTAATATACAGATTCTGGTTTACTCAGAGAGGATGAGAGGGAATTTTCAGCCTTGCCTTTTTACATCAGAAGTCTAAGTGGATATGATGCCATGAAGTGAACTTTTATATGAATAAATACACATTACTCTGGATTTGGATATTTTTGGAAACTTAATAGAATGCAAAGGCAAAAGTCAGCAAAATAGTTTTAATACATTTTCTAGCTTTAAGTTTGTATTTGAAGCGTAAATGCTATTCCTTTCTGCAGTGCTAAATATGCTATGGGCTTTTTACATTTCATACATTTTATTTGAAGAAAGTAGCTTAATACTTGAGGATAAACATACTTAAATATGCATAGGCAAACTCCTGAAGTGCAGCCCTCAAAACCTACTATCAAGAAGCATTACAATATATCACAGGAAACCAAACTGTACTTAAAACAAACAACAGAAAATCCTCATGGGATCCACAAACCAGCTCCTGTCTCCATCCCGGCGGCTGCCTTTATATCCTTGCTTAACAGCTTAGTCTCCGAATGCGTAGGTTCAAATGTGTCACATTCAGTCTCACACTGCTCTGTGACAGAGGAAAGGGTTTGTTTTTGTTCCGCGGCTCATAAAAGTTCTGGGGAAGACGACTCCTCGACTCGCTGCAGGTGCCAGTGCTGCACCAGATAAAGATTTAGCTCCGCAATGAGCTTTTCACCTCTCACTTGTAAAACCATCTGCTGGAAGTGACTGAAACGTGCAGCTATTAGGCTTTCACTTTTAATAAAGGTCGTATCAAACCGTCAGCATGAAATGGGATGTTTTATTCTGTCATGATGACGAGGGCAATAATGTTTATTATGCATTTAACACATTAATTAGGTTGCGGGGGCTTTGCTTACACCTACTTTAATGAGTTAGGCTAATTCCGTTCAGATGCTGCTGTTGCTGTGGTTATTGGCGCAAGCGTTACTGATCATTTTATTTGATGCTGCTGGCTATCATTTGCTGTAATTCGACTGACAAAGAAGTGCAGATGTCTGGCACGTAGACAAGCTCCTCATGAAAGGAAAACACAGCAGCCATGGTATCCACTCTGGAGCTCCACCAGAAGCACTTATTCACCCTTCATCGGGCAAGTGACTATTTTTGGTAATTTTCGAAGAGATTACAAGACAGTGACAGCAAGTTCCAGTGAGGACAGTGAGGTAACAGTCTCAGGTCCAATGTGGTCCACAGGGTCTGTAAGGTCCACCTCTGCATGAACAGTGAGTGTACCTGCTTTGTTAGGTACCATGAAGTAACGGTACTAATGTAAGTAATGATGTTCAAAGGGATAATGTGGATGTTGACAGGTGTCTGGATCAGCACTGATGTGGTTGTGTAACATTCTAAAAGTGACGTTCTAATGTTCCAAAATACATGTTCATATCTGATGACCATGAAAAGATGATAAACTGCATTTTACACCAATCATTTACATGTATTGATAGGATTAGTGGATCTGAAGTTATTAAATATTTTACTTCAGTAGATACTTTTGATTGCCAGTGGATGTTTGGGTCTTTATGAGTTAATAAATCAACACAATTGTGCATTCAAGTCCAGCTCCTGTTTCAACCTAAAATACCCTCACGCGGCATCAAAACTTGAAATCAAGATCACGCTTTCAGAATAAATGCATACAGTATGTATCTCTGCAAACACGCCAGTGTGCAAAATAACAAATGGACAGAATCAGACTTATATTTATATTAATTCATGTATGGTTTCTATATTGATCTGAAATCAATAGGTCGTTAACATTCACAGTTGCGTTCACAGTCGTACTATAGAGTGGAGCTAAATGTTGTTCTGCGTGGCTTCTTCACTCCTCACCACTTGATGAACTCAATCTGCTCATACATACCAACAAACAAACAACCAAAACAGATCAATAGTCGCCACAAGCCTGTCTGTTAACCCTGGTGTTACTCAGCAGCAGTAGAGTTGGGGAGAATTGTCTGGAAAACTCAACTAAATCAGTCATTTCCCAGTTTATATCAGGGCAAATAGTGTCTATTCCATGTTCGTTATTTGTGCTGTTGGTGGTTATTGATGCTTTTATTGAAACAGAGCTTACATGTCTGTTTCTGCTCTACTTTTAAACCAGAGACACGCTTCGTCTCCACCTTTTTTTTTTATATCACCTTCCTTTCTTCGCGATGATTTACATGTAGAACAACAAACTCGTGAAGCAACACAACCAGTGAGTCACCGCAAAACATTCAGACAATTACACTGAACTGAGACGGAAAGGACGTACAGGAGGGAAGGGAAATGAAAAGAGAAAACAACAGAACAACAATAACAAACTGGAAAAAAAAAGTTGCGTCTGTCTCTACAGAAAACAATGTAAGGACATAAGGAGATGATATGCGCAATGGAAATGAATAGAATTGAAGCTACAGATGAAAGGAAGTTGCCAATGTGGTTGTAGCTGTTCTTCTAAACATGATGCAAAAGAAGCAGCGTGAACACAAATTAGACAACACGCAGCCCTGTCGGCGCCGCCGTCGGTAAAAGCACAAACAGAACCTGAATTCAAAGATCCGTCATCGCTACGAGTCTAGGAAACACTATATATGACAGAATTTCTGTAAATTTAACTGTGATGCACACAAAAAAGAAGAAACCTAACATAAGACAGAAGAAAAATTGACAGTAAAACTCTGAAAGGAAGCGTTAAGACTCCAAATGAGAACAGAACAAAAATGAAATACAGGGAGCTTTTATCCCTTTATAGGGCACTTATAGAAATTCAACATTTCAACCTTAGTGTGTTATTGGAGGACATACCGTAACGAGACTGTACTACTTCTGTGAATTTTTTTACATTTTTTTATTGTTATGTAGAAACTCAAGGTTAATGAAGTTACCATATTTGGTTCCTTAATAAAAAAAATGTAACTAAAAATACAAGACGGTGAAAGGAACATGTATTTTAGAACATTAGACCAACATCAGTGCTGATCCAGACACCTGTCCACATCCACATTA
>JAPQRQ010036303.1:0-12648 GCA_037367365.1 Apogon talboti | reverse complement strand
GGTGGACCTTACAGACCCTGTAGACCACATTGGACCTGAGATTGTTGACTCACTGTCCTCATTGGAACTGTTGCTGTCACTGTCCTGTAATGTATGTGGAAATGACCACAAATAGTCACTTGCCCGATAAAGGGTTAATATGGGCCTGGGGCGTGATGATGGTCTGAGGACTGTGAGAGGCAAAAAGCCCATAGAAACGGAAAAAATAAGAGTTCTTGTTTGAGACCTTGAAGGGAAGAAACAGAAACTTTAAGAAAAGGCAAGTCAAGTGCTCTACCATGACTCCTTTCACACTGTCATGGAGAGAAAGATAAGGGAAATAGATCAAGGAAGAATGGGAATGTAAAGACAGCAAGTGACAGAGCTGAGGATGAAACAAGTAATGGGCTGAATTCTCAATGCTATCACTATGTCTGGGAAAGAAAAGAGAGAAGAAGAGAGAGAACATGGAAATGTAAGAATAAAAAAGAGACTGAGCTTCCACTTATAACCCAGACCTCACACAGAGAAAGGAAAAGGAAGAAAAAGACTGAAAAGAGATAAAACTCAAGAAGAGAGCTGCATGTTTCCCTGCAAAGACATGATTGGAGGAAAAAAAAAATTGTGCAACGCTTTATTTTTCTGCAGAAAACTGAAGGGAACGACAGAATGAATGAAACAGAGACTGCTGCCGCATCTTTACAAATCAATAAATCCTTGTCAAATTAACGGTCCAACCACGATGTAATTACTGTACACAAACACCAGCCGAATCTGGATGATTGGTCGCCTCTGTTTTGCATGTATGGCTTTGTCAGTGTTTCTGTATTTCCCATAATCCCCTCGGGCTAAATCCTAAAGGATTGTCAAGCTTTTTTTTTTTCCCACAGTGGATCATTTAAACATTTAAAATTACATTTTCCAAAACAATGATGAGGTCTGCAGACACAAGTTCATGAGATTAGCAGACTGAACTGGGTCTTATTATAAGTCTGGAAGATTTGTCACTGTGGACGCTCACATGCACAAAATATTCAGTTTTATTATTCTTTATTTATCCTGTTATGGTGAATGAAAGTCAATATTCCTGTTTAACACTGGTGCTGCTTCTAATATTATTAACCCATAACAACCCAGTGTGACTTTTTTTAGAAGTTCCCAAATTAATTTTTCTCCCTATTTAACCTTTCCTAAGTGATTTATCACCATCTATTATAATATTATCCTCTGAATTTAAAATTTTTTCCAGTGAAAACTATTTATTTTCCTATGTTTAATTGACTGATCATATAGGTGTTCATAAAAGCTCAAAGGTTATTATATTACAACTGAAGAAAAAGTTACTTTTTCAGTAAAATCTATCATTAACTGAACATAAACCAGTGTGTCCATCCACTGTCATTGATCCAACTCCATGGGTTTTACTGGTGAATCAATGTTGCATAAAGATTACGGATTACATCCTGCAGATAGTACAACAGGACCTGTACAGAGGCTTTATTACTTACTTTAATGGGCAAGGAGATTTGCACATTATCTGCAAAACAATGAAGATGGATGGTGTGCTTTCAAAAAATGGAACCAAGGAGGCAGTATACACAAAGAAAACAGGATCCAGAATAGAACCCTGAGGCACCCCAAAGCCTTCAAATTCAACTATTATATCAGAACAGAGAAAACTGAAGAAAAAGGGACTTTCTGAGTCAAATCTATCATTAACTGAACATAAACCCAGTGTGTCCATCCACTGTCATTGATTCAACTCCATGGGTTTTACTGGTGAATCAATGTTTAGAAGATGATGGTGTTTCCACGGTGACCATGAAAAAATAAACTGCATTTTACACCAATTACTTACATGTATTGATAGGATTAGTGGATCAACAGTTTAGATCAGTAGATGCTTTTGTTTGACGGTGGATGTTTGGGTCTTTATGGGTTAATGTAAAATGAATTAGCAAAGAATCAAAAGTAACTAAATGATCAATGATTATCATTGACCATAGCAGCTTCATAAACATTTTATATTTCTACCAGCCTGTTATAGTGAATGAAAGTGAATATTCTTGTTTAACACTGGTGGTGGAGTAAATATAATGTGTTACAATGTATATGCAGATGAGTCATGTTCTGTAACGCCCCACTGACCTCATTTATCACTGACCACAGCAGCTTCATAAACATTTTAATTGAAAACTACTCTCCTCTGCATTTACTGGCTCATTAAGCGCCGTATTGACCCTGGATTGACAGGTAGCTCTATACGGTTCACAAAAACACAATAAACAACGTGGATACACAGTAGACCTTCAGCTATGACAAATATATTAAGTACAGTATGTTCAGAGACGCAGCAAAATGACTACAGCAACTAATAATAAACAACAAACAATTCCAGAAACTGAATGTGTCTCTATAATAAACCATGAAATACTTCTCATGGCAAACATTGATATAAGGGATTAATTTAGATTAACTGCAAAGCACATAGTTAATTAAATATTTGGAGCCCAAATAATTGCCAGTAGAAAGTTTGAGGGCCTTCCTTGCAAGAAGATTAGCATTTTACAATCAAATGTATAATTTCACATAATATCAGACCTTTATTATTACAATATTTGTGTGAGTGAATGCATAATTTGCAGTAAATTGTACTTTACTGGCAGAAACGTTTTTAAAACATATTAAAATCACAAAAGTGCATGGATATCACACAAACAAGTGTCACTAGAATCATTCCAGGACCAACTGGTTAGTGAAATCATATCTAGTTTTTTATGCTTTCCTCATGTATTTATTAAAAGATTATGTGCCTTTGAGCATACTCTAAGAGAGAAACTTTTTTCCATACTTTATTAAGACTTTCACACAAAATTCCAGACTTTTCAAGGTCTGGAAAACAGTGTGTCAAAATACTTTCAAGACCTGCACAAGCACCCTGAAAGACAGACAGAGTGAGACAGAAGTGAAGGCGTCATTGGCGACTCTTACCAGACTGTCCTGGAGGTGGGATGCCGCCGGTGCCTCTGGGTAACCGCACGAAGATGGACAGCACGGCCGCTTTGTTCCCGAAGCAAGGCTCTAGGGCGATGGGTTTGGGGACGGACTGTGGAGAGAAGAGAAATCACAAAAAAAATAAATAAAATAAAAGGGTATTACACAGCACAAGGCTCCAAATCCTGGTGAACACACGCCATTTTCAAAGACATGGATAACTGGGGCTTTGCTGTTACTGTTCTTGTTTGTGTCAGCAACATGCACAGCAACCGCAAATGAAAAAGCCTTCCATCCCCTGTGGAGATACACATACTGATCTGCAGGCACAAATTGGATCCGCCCCTCCCGAAATCCCCCTCCGCGCCCAATTTCACGACAATGCCGCCTGTGTGCGGCATGGGCCGCCACTGCGTATGGAGTGGTGGTGCTGGAAGCGCAGATTTGTGTCGGTGTTGCGCTCCTGACACGCCTGACTCTCTAATACCAATATCTGCTGTTTATCAGCAACTCATCCATATGTGGGGATGAGTTTCCCCCTGTAAACACCGGGCCGATCTGCCGCCGCTGCCGCCGCTCGCCTCGTACAATATTCATGGGTTTACCTCGACGCAGGATATGGATATGGACACACCACCTCCCCGACCGCATACAGATCACTTCCAATCTTTTTCTTGCCATCTCTCTGGATTTCAGATTCCTGATCCGGACAAGAAAGTGGGCCAAGGCATGGCTTCACATACTCCTGACACTTCCTCTCACAACACACACACACACACACACACACACACACCTACCTACACACACACACACACACACACACACACACACACACACCTCTGAACACACAGTTGAGTCCCTCTCCGTGCTGGTTTTTATACTCAGGAGAGTTTAGCTTAACGCCCCGAGTGGCAAAGCTGCCAGAGTGTGAGACACACACACAAAAATAAACATCTCACACTAAAACTCACGTACACAACTATATACTCACACACGTATTCATCACAACTGCTCCCTCACACACACACACACACACCCACACACACACACACAGTATAAGTGTACACACGGGGAAGCGGGCAGTAATGATATTCAGGCTCTGACCCATTTTACACATTTATTCTGTGCTCCGTCTCTCTGAGGCTTACCTTTCATACCAGCAGGATACACAGGCTGTCACACAGGTAGCAGCGGAAGTGCCACAAAGACCTGGATGCCTCTGAGAGTGTGTGTGTGTGTGTGTGCGAGCGTGTGTTCAGTGCAGCCAAAACTGAAGGGAATTCTGTATTTGTTTACTCCAGATGTGTGTTTTCCTTTTAATAACTCACATGTTTGCATCTGTACCTCTGACAGAACGGGATGATTTATTTTACACTGTCAGCTGGACGTGTCCAACCATAAAACTCCCTTCACACGTGCACTTAACACATCTAATCTCACATGTCAGTGTCATGATGTAGTAAGCATGGAAGTGGTTTTGTGTAAAAGCCAAAAATGTGATGTTTTAATGTGGTTATGGTTCTTGAGTCACTGAGGGTAAAGGTCACTGGGATGTTGGCTTCATTCATATCATTACCTATAATTATAGTCTGTAAAATATGGTGTACATTTGTATGTATGTATATACTGTATGTATGTACTGTAGTATGTATGTATGTGTGTGTGTGTGTGTGTGTGTATGTATATTTGTATGCATGTATGTATGTATGTACTGTATTTATATGTATGCATGTACTGTATGTATTATATGTATGTATGTACTGTATGTATTATATGTGTGTATGTATGTATTATATGTGTTTATGTATGTGTGTGTGTGTAAATCTATTATATGTATGCATGTATCTATGTATGTATGTATAATGTGTGTGTGTGTATGTATATTTGTATGCATGTATGTACTGTATGTATTATAAGTATGTGTGTATGTATGTATTATATGTGTTTATTATGTATGTGTGTGTACATCTATTATATGTATGCATGTATCTATGTATGTATGTATAATATATGTGTGTGTGTGTGTATGTATTATACGTGTGTGTGTGTGTATATGTATTATATATGTGTATGTACTTATGTACGTTGTGTAAGTATAATTTAAGTTCAAGTGATAATGTCCTACAGTTTGCGAACTGGAAAGTGTTGATAGGATCATTGGCTTCTTCCAACTCCCTTTCAGACTATTGATACTATTGTTACTGTTATTGTTGGATGTCTAAAATAAACAGTAAAAAGACTATAAAACTACCAAAAAAATCCAAAACAAAACACAAAAGGTGCTCAACAAAACTCTCTTCATTCTCCAAAGACACACATACATGTCTCAGTATTGTTTTCTTTTAGACTTTTTCTTTCTTTTAGGCTGTTTTTCGTAGAGTTCATTTATACTGAGCTTATTTTCTCCAATTCTGTTATCTGGAGGTCTTGACTTAATTATTCGTTATCAAGATAAAAAAGCTTGTTTCCTCGTGGTAATGAGTTCATTTATCACAATATCTCAAGAAAATCCCTCCAGATAATCCCATCATTCAGTTAGACCTTGACTGTACATTACATTACAGTACACTGGGATGTATCATCAGTACTGGGGACGTTTGGTTTGACATTTTCATCTTAAGTCGGAATAACCTGTAGTAAATTAAAATGTTAGAGTGGAAACAGAGATAAATAAACAATAAAAGACAGAAAATATAAGACCATGAATGAAACATATGCATGTTGACCTGATAACATGTTCTAGCTTTAAGCATTAAACACATTTGCACATTAAATTTATCATTAAATCTGCAGTCATTGGGCAAAAAATCCACCATAAGCTGTTCCTATACTGGAATGCATATGGTTTGAGAAGACAAAACTTTCCCTGGACTCTGGTTTTGAGCTTTAGAAAATCAAAGTAGGTATAAGCTGCTCAGACAGACAACACATGTATAGGTTTTATGAGTCGGTTCTACAGTTGAAATAGCATCAGGTCATTTATCTCCATATTCAGGCTTTTGATTTGGATCAAGAGGAGAGAGAACTGCAGGGAGAAGACCTGATTCTGATTTCAGCCGAATGCTGCAGGTTAGAATGAGGAAAGAAATCAGATACAATCCTAGTTTGGATGTAAACCTCCTGATCCACAGATATTTGAGCCCAACACTGAAATTACCCTCAGACTCACAGTAGAAGAAGCAGACAGAGGAACCATGGCATCAACCACTGGTTTCCGATTTAGCCATTTACCGGAGAAAAAAACAACACAAAACAATATCGACCCATAAAGACCCAGTGCTACTTTGGTGGCAGTTCCCAAATTAATTTTCTCTATTTAACCTTTCTTAAGTGATTTATCACCATATATTATAACATTATAGTCTAAATTTTGTGGGTTTTTTTCAGTGAAAATCAGGTATTTTCCTATATATAATTTACTGATCATGTAGATGTTCATAAAAGTTCAGATTAAAATTGAGGGTTATTATATCAGAAACAGAGAAAACTGAAGAAACAGTGACTTTTTCAGTCAAATCTCTCATTAATTGAACATAAACCCAGTGTGTCCATCCACTGTCACTGATCCAACTCCATGGGTTTTACTGGTGAATCAATGTTGTAGAAGATGATGGTGTTTCCACGGTAACTACGGAGCCTCTGAACGTCCAAATGGGTCATATCTGATGGTGATTTAAAGCTGAAAAACTGTATTTTACACCAATTATGTACATTATTGATAGGATTAGTGGATCAACAGGTATTAAACAGTTTAGATCAGTAGATGCTCTTGGTCACCGGTGGTTGTTTGGGTCTTTATGGGTTTAACAGAACAGGCAAAGCTTGGAAAATACATTAATTTAGCCTTCAAACTGCCCAAATCGTCCAATCATACGTCACCAGTTTTAGTTTTGTATCTTGTCCACATTTGTTGAGATGTGTTTCTGTCAATCTCAGTTTCCTTTATTAGTTCTATTTTCCAGCAGTTCTTTGTCATAGCTCGTTTAATTGCTGCTAACAGCATCTTGAAAAAGCAACGGTCACTCTTTATTGTACTTCCATTTGCGAAACTACAGGGATAGAATCTTGCAACATATAAGGATGTTATATCCTAGTATTTACTCCGACATTTCATACATCATATAGTATAAGTGGAACTTTTTTGAGGTTTTTGAAAGTTCCTGGTAAAATAAAAGTTCCTGGAGTGGAAAAGGGGCTATTGGATTCATGTTGGGCCTGAGGTCACTGCCCCAATACTTACATTAATTACCGGCAAATAAAGATGTCATTTCGCCAACTGCTGTGGCTCATGGCTGTCAGTTGGGTTAAATTCATGTATGTTTCATAAAACACTATGATCATTCAAAGATACTGTGAGGAAGGCTTTAAAACTGCTGGTTGTTTTTGTATAATGAATGTTTCTGTTGCAGTTTCCATGTGTGAAACAGGTCTATAAGGGTCTGTGATTGTTCTATGAAGCTGAAATTTACTATATTCATGCATCTTTGGCCAGAGGAAGTTATTAAGAGTGTGTGTGTGTGTGTGTGTGTGTGTGTGTGTGTTTGTTGTGCGAATGCCTCTGAACTCATAGTAATTTTCAGCTGTGTTGATCCTGTGCATACAAACACAATACTGTAAACCCATATGCAGCTGACAGAGGGGGTGGGGGGTGGGGAGTGTAGTTCAGATGCAGACAAATGGGTTCATAGCAGGACGGACTCGCCTGCTAGAAACGCCGCCGTCAAACCGACGACACGCCCTAAATAACAAACACACGCACAGATGTTTGGATACCACGACTATGTACGCCTTTTAAACTCTGACACCTACAGTCACGACCATAAATCACTATTATTCTGCGCCGAGTTGAAGGGATTCATTTAGGCCACTGAGAAGGAAAACATGAGGGGTCACTTCTATTCCCACCATTTTTATCTTGATCGACGCTAAAAATCTAATTAAGATAAGTTTGCCACAAAAGGCCTCACAGTCTGAATATATAACGCTCTCTATCTTTACAAAAACACATCCCTCTCTGTAATTTTTTTTTCATTTACAAACAGAACAAACATTTTCTTTATAATTGCCTTCTCTACTCTCTCATTTGTCTCCTTATTTCTTCTCTGTGTCATTCTCTGGCGATATTACCGAATGTATTTAAATTAAAATGGCACTTTGATAACATTTAATTATACACATTATACATTTGAAATGTAAGAATAATTATTACCATAAACAAACAAGACAGCCGCTGACAAGATTGGCGGCGTTTACCTGCCAGACGTTACACTGATGTACTTATTCTCCATTCTCAGCAAAGTAAAAGGAAAACAGGAGGGGAAAAAAAATAGGAGCTGAAAAGGTGGAGGAGGAAGTGACTGTCACTTCCATGAAAAACGTGGATTTAATTATGAGACTCATTTGACGACAGCACAGGTGTCAGCGAGAAGATACAAAACGACTGGCTTCTGTGTTTGGAACAAGTTTACAGCCTAATTTTACCGTGATGTGACGCCACAAATTACTCTGCATGGCTCTTTTATCTCACGCTTTTTCCATTTGTTGAGTGAAAAAAAATACTGATTTGTGTTGCATTGGATGAATGGACTCACAGAACATCTGACAACTGTGTGGTTTCTCCTCGTAGGTGAGCACAGTAACATGGGTTTTGCGTTTCAGTAAGTTTGTTTGAGTCTTAAAATATATCTCTTAATAGTTTCTCTAAATATCTGTACCATCTAGAGCTCATGATTCAAGATTACGGTGGTTTTTAGACAATTTTCATTGTTATTCAAAGAGAAGTCAAATTCTAATTACAGCCGTGACATGGCCATTTTAAACAAGGGTATTTTACATTTATCTTACCTTCAAGTACATGGACCATATTTCATAATAGCAAAGAAGTTCTTTCAAAAAAAGACACCTTTCACTGTCCTGATTTCAACTTTTGTGAATACAGGTTTGTGTTGCCTCCGTTCAACAGATTCACATCTGACAACTGTGTGGTTTCACTTCATAGGCGAGCAAAATGAATATGAATTTTCAGTTTCAGTAAGTTTGTTTGTTCCTTTAAGTATATATCTTATTATTTTTTGTACATAGCTGCCCATCCAAAGCCTGTGACCTAGGATTAAAGAGGCTTTTGCACCATGATAATAATAATAAGATGTTCATCATTATTCATTATTAATGTAAGACATGCCAAAATCTAATTACAGACATAACATGGCTGTTTTACAAAAGGTTATATTGAATATATTTTAGCTTCAAGCACATGGACAATATTTCATAAAAGCCAAGTAAAACCATTTTGATGTGGGTTAACGTGACCCAAAAAAACTTAAGAACAAAGTTGTGTGCTGTCAAGTGTCTATTCAGAAATAAAACTGAAGAAGATTTTCTCAACATCATTGGAAAGAAACAAAGAACAAAAAAAACCAAAAACTTCTGCTGTCTCAATTTTAGCCTCGTAACAAGCGTCCTTCAAACTTTTCCACTGGCTTTTGATTTGGTCAATAATTCAGTGGATTCTGACTTTGTTCATCTTCTTGAAAACTTTTTTGAGGGGGTTTAACGATGAAAACTCAACTGTTGTCAGCCCACAAAGTAGTTTTTCTTCTTCTACTCAATGTTTCTGTGACGTATTACAGAAAAATACCATAATATTAAGTGTTAACATGCTTATTAGGGGTTAATATATTTCTATGAGGTGAAAATTTTGTATGTCTTTATTCTGAGTGGACTATTATTTTCACTATTAGTGGAAAATGTAAATATAAATGTAGCTACTGTGTGTTTGGTACAATCTGCAACTTGTTTTGCAGTTATGGAGTCGTATGATTTGCTGTTTGTGGACTATCAATGTTATTATCTGATATGGTTTTCTTGCAAGACTTTGTAACTTTTTAGGCGCAACAGGCGGAATATATCGGTGAGTGTCCAGTTAGAAAAATGAATAAATGTTAAATATCTAACATCTCTTGGTTACTGTTTGTAAATCAACTGATAAAATGTCTCTGGTCAATGAAAAGCTGAAAGAGTTGGGGTTGAGCAAGTAACACGTTAAATGATGAGATAAAAACACTGAAATGGAAAAATTAAATGCAACTTTCTGAATGTTTCCCAATGGTTATGCTCTAAAGCACAAATAACACACTCATAAGAATATGAGATCATCATGGAATATGAATGAATTATTCATTTGTGGGTTATTCAAGTGTTTGTAAAGAGTATAACTTTGTCTCACTTGTCTCTAGAAGGTCTTGTATGAAACAAACTATTGCAAAAATCCATGTGAATGTTAAGGGTTAAAGGTTAATCCACTTTATTATTCCTGTAGGGACATTCAGTGTTGGCATTTTAACCATCCTATTACACTCAGAGCACCTAGCATTAGCATTATCCTTATCATTAGCAATTTGCACACATTAGGAGAAGTGAGCTGCCATTGATGATGTTTGAGGACCAATTATTAACCTATACAGTATGTACCTCAACAGGGAACACAAGTAGAACAGGTAAACTCATCACAAAAATGCTCCAGTCTAAGGATCAGATCCAAAATGAGATTCTAACCTTCTAGCTTTGACGTAGAAGTACTAACTACTACAAGTTCCTCCTATCTCCCAACCTCCTCTGAAACAACAAATGCTGAGTGGTTTATGATGCTTATTCGTGAATTACTATTTTCTCTCTCAGACAGAACTACACCCAGTAAAAGTAAAGTGCAGTAAGTGAGACGAGCAGAATGAAGCAGGGTGACTTATACTATTACAACATTGGATGATACTGTTACTGACAATGGGAAATGTACCGGAGACATTAAAACAAATGGAAAATAAAAAATACAGGCAGGTCTCTGTAGATAAATACACCCACACACTCACAAAAATCTCCTTTAGGTGGGTACAACTTCATCTATTCCCCTTTATAAACCAAAAGTACAAAGTGTTTTATAAGACAAATCAAAATCATAACGAATGTAAATTAAAATCTGACCACAGAAGATCACATACAATCAACACAACACATATTCCAAGTATAGAAAACAATTTGGAAAAGATAGACGTTCTCAGCTCTTAAAGCAGTCAAGTCACTTCGCTGACCTGACTCCCAGTGGGAAACCTGGGATACCAAATTCTCATTCCCCTCATGCTCTCAGCCTTGTAGGAGGTACAACAAACAGATCTAGACCTGAGGGGCCTGGCAGGGGGATCTAAGCACTTCTCTAATAGAGTCTGGAACAAGATTATTTAAGACCATA
Organism: Apogon talboti; assembly: GCA_037367365.1. NCBI lineage: Eukaryota > Metazoa > Chordata > Actinopteri > Kurtiformes > Apogonidae > Apogon > Apogon talboti. Next base: position 1,433 of record JAPQRQ010036303.1, on the reverse strand, counting down.
CAGATATATTGGCAGTAGTCGCACACACACACCGGTGAATGTATTTACTGTTCACCAATATAGATAGAATCATGGAGTCTAATTAGAAACACGTGTTTTCCAGAGTTTGATCCACTTTGAAAAAACCAAACCGGCTGCCCGAATCAAACTTGTATTAATTTAACCGGGACCTCGTGGGGCCTCGTCAAAGAAGCTTCCTTTCCTCCCTGGCATCTCGCCCTTTAGAGAAGCTTTTATAAAAACTCGCAGGAGAGGTGGGAGTGAACTCGATAAAAGTCTCCTAATTAAATACAGAAAGAGAGCAAATTGGCACTTTGTTTTTCATTTGATTGCACTAAAAGCCAATATTGTTCCTCGGGGCAATAAAGCATTAATATCACTCACACAGCTCGGTGTGATAAATGAGTGACGACTCAATAACTAGATAAGACCAGCGAGCAGTCGGCGTAAGGATCATTTCTTTCCATTTTCAAAATCATGTGCTAGAACATCATTATATTCATTTGACAAGGATTGCCCGGAAATGGGAATAAAAATACTGACAACTGCTCCAATGTAACATTAGTTCCCATAATATCACACTTGTCTAATTTTGTTCCTCTATCCCTTGGTACAAGAAAAGATGAAACAATTATTGTGGCCTTGCCAGAAGCGTCCAACCAGGCTTAGTTTGCTCCAGTCCACAGGTCTGTTGTTGCCCGAGGCTGAATATATTCTCCTCCACTGTTTACAATTAGAAAAATAAGCACTGCCCATGATAACCTGAACACATCTGTACCCTGTGTGTAAAAAATAAATAAATATATACTGAAAAACGAGACTGGCAGCTTTTAATTTCACAGCTTTGGGCTGCTGTAAGACTCATCTGCCAAGTCCAATTTTCGCTGCAGCAGCTGTGAACTGCTCCGAGGTTCGCACTTGTTTGTGTGCTTGTTTCTCATTTTCTAACACCGGCATCTCATATTCAAAGTGGAGAGGGAATAGGCACTGCACATAAATTTGGAATAGGATCAGCCTCACTGTCATTCAGATGAGTCAGTTGGATCATTCTGATTTCAACAGGCTTCGTTTCATAATTGACTGCATCAAGTGTTAATCATCGCGGCTAACGTATTCTACATACAAACTCCATTTCAACCTCCACTTGCACGCCAGGTGCGTCGCTCTCCATTTTTAACAAAAACAAAACAACTTGCCCTTAAAAAACATGATTTATCTGCTTCGACAGACATGTCCACTTTATTTTTTTTTTCCTATGCAGAATTAAAGGGAAAACAAAACAAACTCTTTGAAAAATTCAATTATACTTCCTTTCAAACTGCTTGTGTGTGTGATTTCTTTCTTTGCCTAAGAAGTTCCCCTAAGGTAGTTCCTTTTGCGGTGGTCTTCTTCAGAGGCTGTGTTAATAACATTCCCCAGAAGACGCCTTTGTT
>JAPQRQ010036302.1:0-12651 GCA_037367365.1 Apogon talboti | reverse complement strand
TAAACACACACAGTTACATACACAGGTGTAAACACACACAGTTACATACACAGGTATAAACACACAGTTACATACACAGGTATAAACACACAGTTACATACACAGACACAGGCATAAAAATATAAAAACAAATGGTCATAAAACAAAAATTATATTAATTCTTTATGTCAGATACCTGTCTATGATGCAACACCCTGTTATTGTGTTTTCTGTAGTATTGATGATATAGTATTGATTTTAAGAGGTGGATTAAGTCAGGTAGAACCCCATCAAAGGCCTACACGGACCAACCACTAAGATCAGATCAGATCAGATCAGATGGACTTTATTGATCCCAAATGTTAACCGTATTGTTACACCAATACACCAACGAATACGTTGTAATATATAATGTTCACTAAATGTATAGTTATGATTGTTACAATATAAAAATTCAATTAAAAAAACTTTGGAGAAAAAAGAAGAATAAGGCTGATGTCAGTGATGAAGGGTTGGGACTTTTGTATGTTTAGTTAATGTCCACCCTGACCCTGACCTGGTCCAACACCCACCTGGTCTCACTATAGCATCGTTGGTTCACCTGTTGGGTTATTGACATTAGGTGTGTATTTCAACGGAATCTCATCGATGACAGAAGTCAGAATTGGAAAAACGCCTCTATGAGAGTTTGGACGGTGACAGAAACAAACGGGCGTTTAGTTTGGCAGCCGAGCTCCGACTCTGCAGCTGAATATTCATCAGCACCTGCCCTCCTGAACAGGCAGCTTCAAAGTGTGTGTGTTTAACTGTGTGCGTGCGTGCGTGTGTGTGTGTGTGTGTTGGCGGTGTGTTTAGAGGATTTCCCGCCGTCGCCCCTGAGTGCGACCCCGGCGGTCTGGCTCTCTTTGAACCGGATCGCTGAAGGCCTTCCCGGTGATGGGCGAGCCGTCCTTCGCCTGCCTCCTTTCATCCATCGGCGGCGTTTGTTAAACGGCGGCCGTCTTCCATCGGCAGATCCATCCATCAGCATGAAACAAATGAGTCATTACGGAGCACGCAGCACGTCCCGGCAAGGCTAATTCTACCCTCCTCCTCAAACGTGTGGGAGTTTTTAATATTGTGGAGAGAAGACCAGTTTGCCGTCCTGGGACCAGTTTGGCTTTTCATCAATCTGCCATTTTTTTGGGGGGGGTGTTGTTATGTTTTGCCCCCCCCCCCTCGCCCACACTGACGGAAAGGAAACCGACAGAACAAAGCTCCTTATTGTACTCCAGTTTAAAAATCAGCTCTGGTTTGGGGGGAATTCTCAGAGGAAACTTCACAGAGGTGGAAGTTTTATCCAATAAAAGCTCTGGGAATATGATCACATCTCTTTGTTATCAGCGTTGAAGTGTTTTCTTTCTTTACGCAAAATGAATATCAAAGGTTCATTTGTTATGAAGCCCAAAGACATGAGAAAACACTGTTAATGAGCCATCCGTGTTTCTCCCCTCGTCAATAACCAAGTCACTGCAACGCTGGACTCAAACCTGCATCAACATCATACTTTATTATTATCTGTTATTTTACTGCAAAAAAAGACAAGGATTAGTTCCAGGGTATTGACTACAGCGAATTCATCTTAAAAAGTTTTATTTTTGTGTTTAGCTTGTTTTAGCATTTTGGAAAAAAAGGCTGAAATGATCGAAATTTTAGCACTTATACCCTGTTTAGTGGGAGAGACAGGCTGAAATGAAAAAAGATTAAAACTAAGAAGGGTTAAGTTTTATTTTATATCCACAGGTACATAGTAATGCAACTTAATAAAGAGAATAACATTTAAATAACAAATAAATGAAATGATTAGATATATATTTTAAAAATTCCCTCAATGCTCCACTGTAATCTAAGTGTGCTTCCTTTTTCATGTTGTTAATTTTGACACATAAATATTATTTTCACAGGTTATAAAACTGCCCTTATGGTGTCTTTTTGCTGTAAATATTCCTAAATTACCTCTCAGCATATTGTCATTCAGGTGTCACAGAGACAACAATATTTCTGCACCTCCTCTTGGCTCAGTTTACAGTTGGAAGTCATGGGGTTTTCAGGTACAGGTTAAGATACATGACAGAGCTGTAATTACTGATCACTGGTCAGATTCCATCATATTGCAGTATTTTGTGGCTCATTGTTGTGGCTTTTCCATAGCACTGTGCTGGTCAGACTGTTACACATAAAAGGGCTATATGTTGTATTTCTATGTTCAAATATTTACAAAATGACCTGAAAATCATCAATGTGTTTAGAATAAAGAGCCGTGAAGTTCTGCCATAGATTCCTATGATTAGACTGTAGAGATATGAACTGAAATTATTTCCAGTGACGGGCTGGTGGATGTGAGCAGGTTATCCAATAACAGTCTGATCCAGGGCCGCTGTGGATATAGATGTAGTTTACCACCATCTGTGTGTGAATGTGTGTTGAGAGCCTTGAAAAGCGCTAAAGAAATCCAATCCATTACGATTTCTGTGACCACTAGAGGGAGTAGTGAGTCATATGTCAGCCTCCATATGGTGAGGAAAACTAACACCACAGGGCCTTTGACCGAAGCATCAGAAAGTGACCAGATGGGATGAGAACCATTAAGAAACAACTTTTAGACTTGGTGAAAGTGAGTTGTGATAAAAGCTAAAAGCACTGTTGTTGTTTTCTCCACTGGACGCATCCCTAAATGAAAAGAATAGAGGTTGATAATGAAATGTCAGTGTTTCTTCTACACAGGTGAGTCTGGTTCTGAGACTTATGAAGGTATAAAGTTATTATGGGATGTTATCATCTTTGCTTAGTGGTTGTTTGTTGATCCACAGTTCAGACTAAACTGTGACAGTCGGATTCCAAACAGATCTTTAGTTCAGTTATTGGCAACACAAACTGAACAGACAACAGAGGGGATTAGTGGTTTTACTGTGGCTGTTTTCAGTCTAAAAACAGAGCTAAGCTAACAGAGCTATAATGTAAACTATCAGCTGAGGCAGTACGTGAAGATTATAAGACACTTATTTCAAGTGACTATTAAAACAAGTATAAGTGAGTTTTAGTTTGAAGAAGAAAACTGGATGATACCATAATACAGATGTGTGGAAACAATGAGATTTATACTTTATTCAGTGGATACATAGGATTGATTCATTTGTGGTTTTGGTAGTTCTAAGTATGTTCTGGTACTAGACTGCCCCCTGCTGGTGAGAGTTTGTAGTTAGTGTTTTAAAGATAGAGGAGGCTGAATCTGGTCAAATGTTTTAACGAGAAGGTAATAATAAATGCACGGACAATATGCAGCACAGTCGCTTAAAATATCAACAGCTCTGGTCACTTTTCACTTCACTTTTGTGATTTTCTGCTTTATCGACTCATAAATCACACAAACATGTTTCATTTTCATGATATTGGACAGTTTTATTTAAACTCCGCTGTTTCTCTGGCTGATTTTTTTTTCAGCACAGAATTTCACATAGTGCACAAAGCAGGTTAACACAAAGAGGAGGAGGAGACGCTTCACTTCACCTCCCTCTGCTTCCTCTCACAGAAAGAGAAGGATTATAGAGTCTTATAAAGAATGACTTCCATCTGTGTGTGTGTGTATGTGTGTGTGTTTGGGGATTTCTCTCCCTGTAAAACATCTGGAGAAACAATCTGCTGTAAATAAGCAGCAGCAACCCGATAAATAACAAGAGAAGAAGAAGCTGCAGCGTCTTTCTGCTGAATCTACAAGACACACACACACACACACACACACATCATATTTGCCTTGTTGCTGTGCTTCTGACAGACATAATGGATGCCTACACATACACACATTACTGTTGTATGAACATGTTTTTCTGCACAAACATCATTTTGCTTCATATATGTGAGTGTTTTCCTGTGTTTTCCACTGTTGTGCGTGTTTTCAACAGAATGTTAGAACACACCTGATCCACCTCATCGACGTTCATACCGTTTGCTGCAGGCCTTTGTGGGACATCGTGAAAACATTACAGTTTTATCTGGATCTGGAGAAAAAACTACAAATCCATTTTCCACCAGTTTCAGGCTTTTAGGCCGATGTTTTATGTACAACAACACTGTGAATGCAGGGGTTGTTGGTAAATGTGTTAAGGTGTCAATAAATGTTAATCAGGTTGCCAAATAAATATTTTTAGGGCTGAAACGTTCAGAAAATGCAACTGCTGACATTTTTTTTCAGTCTGTCTTAGACATTATATTGGAAAATTATTTCATTGTCAGCTCTGATGAAATTCCCCTACATGAAATTTAGTTGGTACATGTATTGGGTCCAGATCCGTAAAAACCCTGCTAGGGCCGTACCTTAAATCCAACAGGACATCCACCATTTTGGTTTGAGTAGAACTTTTTGTCCCTTTTTAATCCCTGAGCATACATATTAAAAAAGGTTGTACCTTATTCAGTTAAGCACATAGTTCAGATCCTTCCATTCAATAATTCCTTTGGTGATTAACAGGTTTCTGTTCTTTAACCCTTGAACTGATGCAGGGAGGAGCTTCTCATTTCTTAAACATTCATCAGTTTGTAGAAACCATAAAGATTGGACTGTGTCTCAATGGAAAAAGGTCATGTGATCTGAGGAATCCAGACTGACCCTGTTCCAGAGGTGGATGAAGTGATTACCCATCATGCCTAGTGCCTACAGTACAAGGCTGTGGGGGCAGTGTTCTGTTCTGAGGTTGGTTGAGTTGGTCAGGTCTAGGTTCAATACCATTATGTGTCCATAAAATGAGTTCAGCTAAACCTGAATATACTGAATGACCGGGATTGAACATCAGTGCAGTTTTTCTTCCCTGATGACACTGAAATATTTCAAGTTGACCACACCAGGATTTATCAGGATCAGAATGTTAAAGAGTGGTTCAGGTTCAGATTGAACTCCATTGAGAGTCTTTGAGATGTGATGGAGAAGACTTTACACAGTGATCCAACTCTCCATCATCAGTATAAGATCTTGGAAAAAAAGAAATATAATTCTACTCAAGACAGAAATAAATGAAGTGACATTAATTGCAGCATTGCATGAACATTACGTTGCATAAATGATGTCATGGTGAATACGCTGTACAATCAAAGCTAATGGTCCAATGAACTATTACACATGTGAGTTCTTTTTGGACAGGTTGTGTTCATAGTAATGAATATATCTGTCCATTTGTCATTCTGTCGGAGCATAACTAGACAAATATTCAATGTTTTTTTGCTCCAGACTTACTAGTCTGTTTGTGTTGAAGTGACTCCTTTGGCTCCTTTGGAATATCTCATCCATCAGTGTTGTCAATCATGCCATTCATCATCACTTCAAAACTATTCGATATATATTTTCCATTAAACTACTCGAGAAACTATTTGACATCCCAAATATGTACCATTGTTATATTTAAAGGCAGGGTTATGACATCCTCTGGTGGCTCTAACATGCTATTTCCACCCGAGGTTCCACTGTGAAATTCAATATAAAATGAGTAAGTGCTCTCTAGTTTCAGATAGTAGCCAATGTCTGATAAGAGTCTGAAGACGTCTATGTGTCCACAGAACCTCGACTGAAACTCAAGAGACTTATTATCACTGCTTATAAATGTGATTAGATTCGTATATACTCACAAAAGGCAGAAAGACTGTTGTAAGTGACATAATAGGAATCCCAAATATATACTATATAGAAAATTACAGAAATAAGATAAAAAGTGTGGAGTCAAAACATATTGGTGTCAATCATGAGGTAAATGAAGGCTTTTTATTTTTAGAATTAGTCATCATTAGTCATCATTCGTCATCATTAGCACTTTTTTGCTTTTTAACCCAGTGAAGAACTCAGTACTTAAGCTTTTTCTTCAACATCAGTGTATTGTTCTGCATGTAACATCATTTTATGCTATGGTTTGATTCCCACTGCTCTTCTACATATGAACATCAATCACAGACTATCAGGATGCCTCTGGTTTATGTCATTTACAGTAAATGAAATCAAACAAAACTGAGAAAACACATGGAGCTTTTATGGAGTACCAAGAGTTAAAAGGGGAAAGGGAAGATGACCAATTTAAATCTAGTAAAAACATCGTATGTGAACCTTTTGTCTCCGTCGAATTTGTCTGATAAGTTTGAATAAATAAGTGGATGTAAAAAAAGAAAAACCTGATGTCAGTGAAGTAACGTCAGAGGAGGAGGTTGGAGAAATGACAAACTCCTTTAATTTAACCATAAGAGACCAGTGCTCATGTCAAACTGAAGGTAAATGCAGAGTCATTTTTATAGTGCTCATCATATACGTGTTTCATTTTTGTCCTAACTTCCATTACTTTGTTTTTGTACCAGATCTAATATAGATCTGGTACAAAAACCAAATATTTTTTTGTCATAAAATTATTCTATTGGTCAGTCTTCATGTTGGCCTTTTAGAAATATTTAACCCATGAAAAGTGTTGAAAATAGCTTGTGACTACACCTCTTAGCTCCATTTATTTAGAATATACATCATTTTATTTTATTTTATTTTATCAGATAACTGTTTTGGACATAAGAGCTTTCTGCCCGACAGCGATGATATCATATATATTTTGTTATAATACAACTAGGGCTGTCAAAATTAACGTGTTAATGTGGATTAATCCATCATCATGATTAATCTGATTAAAAATTTTAATGCAATTAACCCATCTGCAGCGCAGAATGAATGAATGTTTCTCCCAATGCATTTCGAGCAGTTTGTCCATGCGCAAATGGGCAGTTGATCTGGTAGTGACAGGCAGCAGAACCAACCAATAAAGATGGAAGACACTAAACAGCATGTTGGCCCTCTCCATGGGAAATTTGAGAACAAAAAAACCAAGACAGAACAGTTGTTTCAAGTTGTTTTGTTGAAACTGTTGGTGTTTAATAAACATATTAAGTCCATATATATTCCTTTCTTCCTTGAGTCTGTTGCTCATGCAAAATGAAACGCGATTAATATAGATTAAAAATGAATGATCTTTAATCATGATTAATCGAAATTAAGCCACAGCAACCCTGTGATTATTCTGATTCAAAATTTTAATGTCAGACTCTATGAACAACAGCTTGGTAGTGTTTTGTAACATTATCAGCAGTATTGGTGTTTCTGCAAATGTCATGCATATGTGTAAATTCAGGAATCATTAGCAATGGATCTATTGTGTTATTTAAGTATGAGGACATGTTTCCTACTCAATGATATACAAAACAGAGGGGTAGGACAAAGTAATAGGGCAAAAGAGGAAGAAAATAGGTGGAAAAATGGCCAAAAATCTTTAAAAACAAGAAATAAGTAAAGTTTAGTTTATGATGAGAACTTGAGTAGCACACACACACGTACTGTATATATTGTATATGTCTCACCACACACACATACACACACACAGGTCAGCTTCTGCAGACATGTTTATGTTCTGATATACAGATATTCTTCAGTGTTTTAAAAGCACACACACTCTGCCGTCCCCCGGGCCTCTCTTGGCGTGCTCTCCCATAATTCCTCTTGTCCACACCACAAAGCGGCCTCCCTCAGCATCCGCCGGTCCATCAGAGAAAAGAGCGCGGAGCTGCCGCCGCCGCCATTACGGCGAAGCGCAGCATCCTCGCGGGAGCCGGCGCTCTGCCTCTGAAGCCGAACGCCGAGCCGTTTGTGTTGTTGCTGCTGCTGTTGTGTTTTTGCTTTTCCTGCGTTCAGATCGGCGTTCTGCACAAACAGCATGTTGGCTGCTTAGGTTGGCAGAGACGCAGGTTGTTAATTATGTTTTCCATGCCAAGCATACAATCACACAGTAATTGGAGTTGGAGCAGAGGATTGTGGGAGTGTGGTGAATGATAATGACTGCGCGGTCATCAGCATCATCATCATCATCAGTATGATCAGCAGCAGGATGAGCCGAGCCCAACATACCGACACACGGCTGCCGCGTTAGTCTGCATGCAAACGGCAGAATGTCAGCGCGTTGGACTGTAGTCAGGATTCAGCTAAAACCGTAAGAAAAGAAAAGAAAACACAGTGTCCAACCATTTGGACTCCATGATTAACTTAATGATTATTATCATTGTCCAAACCGTAAGAAAAGAAGGCGTTTGATTTCATGCCGGGACCATAACATACCTTCTGCTGCTTCATCGTGTGCAGGTGCAGTCGGAGTTTCATTTTTATTAACTTTTTTATTAACCCACCTCATTTGGGTTCATTTTCACCATTTACCAAGTTCCAAAGCTTGTAACTGAAGAACCACGAGGCCAAAATGTATCAGTGAGCCCTCATTTGAAAAGTAATAACCTCTTTTGTAGTATGTGGATAAAATAGTACCTAACTAATTTTCAGAACTGGTTTATTACTTCAGTTTTCATGCATTTCAGTGGAAGTACACATTGTTTTTATTTTGCATCACTGAGCCAGTTTACATGCATATCAATACTCCGATCATCAGTTATCAGACTATTCAAGTGATCATGTAAACGGGATAATCTGATAGGCTTTATCGGATAACGGGCAGTAATCTGATTATGAGAAACCAGATTAACACACCTAGATTTCTCCTCAATATTCTGATGTCTTCCTGCATGTTTACAGGTTAATCTGATGTATTTTGTTCTTTTACGTCTGCGCATGTGTAAACACAATTAAAACTAGTAGACAACGGAAGTTACGTAGTCAAACGTGAGCGGAAGACAATAACAGGAAGTTTAAGTCTACCATCAATACGTATGTACATGCTCCGAAAGAAATCTGATAATGCACTGGAGTGTCTAAACCAGGGTTTTTCAATTATCACATTTCTTAAACGCATGTAAATGTGTCAGATCAGATTATTAGTTTTATCCGATTACTCCCAGATATCGGACTTTTATGGTCATGTAAACAGGCTCATTGTGTGCTTTCCGTATGAAGACCAATTTCAACCAAAAAATAGTAATAATCGCTTGGGAAATTTCTCATTCAAACACAACAAATGTACAATGAAAATGGCGTAAAAGACACAAGATGATACTGACCAAAAAAATAAAAAAAATTATGATGTTCTGAGTTCTGTCGTTGACACCGAAAACTGATTTGCACATTGGAGTCAAAGTAATATTTATTATTTCAGTCTAGTTTTTTTATTTGATACAAAGTTTGAATGGTCAACATATTTTATGAAATTGATAGTTTTTTGTGTGCGTGTGTGTGTGTGTGTTACGGTATGAGCCACTCTACCATAGTTAGTGTATGCATAGTTTTCACACATTACACACTCATAGTAACATTCACTAAGTTTGTTTAACTGTAAAGCCATGTGGTTGATCATTTGGATCACAAGCCTAGATTATACTTCTACAGAATCCACTCTGAGAAAGAAATCTCAGACACAAAAAAAAATATTCTAACGTGAAATATATTCTGCTTACACTCTCATACAAGTGAATACGAATCAGCCTGGTCAGTCCTTCATCCACAGCAGCAGACGGTCAATGGAGGTTCATTGAATCTATAGGAACTGACACTACAGACGCACAGATACTACCGTAACTTAACCTGAACACTTCTGCTTCCAGGTGATAATAACAGCCCATCATCAGCCAACCTTACTAATCAGCTTCACCTTTGACAGTGAAGAGTAGAAATCATCCCTTCAGACGTCAAATAGAAGGAACTGTCTATGTTCTGCACTTTCATCCTGAGTTTCTCCTCTGAAGGTAGATGTTTACATCCAGAAGACAAGTTCTTCTGGAGACTTTGTTTTTTTCAGTGATTAGATACTGAGGTGAGAGCTGCGTATTGATCACAGATGTCCAAAACACATCACATATCTTTGTTTGTATCCTTTTAAGAGCTGAAGTATTTGTGGAACATGTTAAATTGACAGGGTTGTGCTCTGTGTCCAGTGTTGACCATCTTGCGGGATCAGTGGTGTTTATTAGTTTATTTATTGTACAGCTTGCAAAAAATGCCGGTGTAGAATAAATCTCAAGTCTTTTAACCATCCAATGAATGGTAAAACTACTAAAATCAAACATTTCATTACCTGTAAAGTCCCCTTTTGGTCAAATTTACATGGGTGAAGCAACTTAAGAACAGGACATAGGAATGCTACTAGAAGAAATGATGCAAATAGTCATGTTACAATACATATTAATGAAAGCGTCATTATGTTTTGGCTTTATTTTAAGTAGATATTGAAGCCATAAAACCCAGCCCAAGAGGGGATGATTAATTTTAGAAGAAAAACAGGAGACACAGTTTGGATTTTTTACCTTCACAGTTTTTCTCCAGGGGACATGAATGAGGATTTTTCACTTAATGACTTCTTATAATTGTGCCAGTGTAATCACAAAAGAGACAAGTTTATTATAAGTTACACAATTTGTTAATATTTTTATGGCATTTTTACATTACATATGTTTTTATGATAGGTATGAAAATTATTTTTCAATGAGTTTTCTGTTCTTTTACACACTAGTTGATTCATTCTATCTGTTGAATGTTTATGTTGATTCATAGTATTGTACAGGAAGGTAACTGAAAAACCCTGGTTTAGACGTTTCGGTCAATTATTGAATGTCTTTTGGATGTTAGACTCAGACTTCCTATTATTATTATTGTCTTCTGCTCATGTTTGACTACTTTTTTTTTTTTTTTTACAAATGCACAGATATAAAAGAACAAAATAAATCAATTAACATGAAGGCATCAGAGCATTGGGGAGAAATCCAGGTGTGTTAATCTGATTTCTCATAATCTGATTACTGTTGTTGTCTGTTAAAACATGTCAGATTATGCTGTTTACATGATCACTTGAATGTTCTAATAACTCCTCAATTTGGATAATGATTGGAGTTTTAGTTTGCATGTAAACAGGCTCAGTGTAGCATGTAAAAAGCACACGTGAATACAGTATAAGCTAGTCAAAGAGTGGATAAAGAAGCAGTAAAACTGTATAAAAATGCAGTATTTAAACAAAACAATGACACACAGTGGTTGTGAATATTTCTTTTTGTGTTAATCTTCTGTTTTTGTTATATATTCTTGCAGGACGTTCATATGTACCACCTTTCCTGTGGGTCTTGAAAGCAGCAGCAGGTCTTCCTTCCCATCATCACCTCTGTGTTTAAGCTGCAGAGGGAGTCATCGGGCTCCATTGGCGGCGTGGTGAGGACAGCGGCGGCAGATGGCGGGTGACCCCGAGGGGAGGCAAACCGTCACTTTGACTGCCACCCCCACCGAGAGGTGAGGGGTTTCCCACACGAAGCAACAGGGGCGAGAATGATGGCGAGGGCGAGCCTGGCCTCTGCCCGACATCCATCAGGGCTCAGTGTTAATGAGGGGAGGGAGGGGAGGCTCGGAGGGGAGACGAGGTGAGAGGTATTAGTGACGGTGATAAATAAAAAACTACAGGAGGTACAGAGATAGAAGAGCGACAAGAAAGAGGACAAGAAAAAAGAGCAAGAGTCTAAAGAAAGCACAAATGGATCTGAGGAAGGAACACCGTCCTGGATCACTGATGCACTCACGCAAAATGAAAATAACTGACATTCACATTGTCCTTGAACGCATCAAATAAGAGTCTGTTTTCACAAAGTAAGGGGTGATAAGATATCTTCTTAGATATCTTCTTAACCCTTTAACCGCCAAAGTCACAATATTATGACAAGTAAAATAACTGAATGAAACAGACCATAACTCCCAATAGAGTTGCCAAATCTTGTTACCACCCCCCACCAAAAGATGACAGACATATGCCCCTTCAGTCCTAGCACCATTTCAGGACATGTTTCTATTCAAAGTGAAGAAGAAAATCTAGTTTAAAGGTGTGGTCCTGAGCTGGTTTAGTAAGTAAGTAAAGTTTATTTAAGTAAATAATGTTTATTTAGTTTTAGTTTGGCTAGATAAGGACAGACTTAGCTAAAACAAAACTACTAAAACATACTGCATTTTATTTTCTACTAATATTTAAGTTTATCTTTTTTAAGGATAAGATGACAAAAAAATAAAAATACAAAGAAAACTTCCATGTAAATATGTTCAAAGTTCACTTTTATTGATACACTGAACTAAAATATTAATATTTTCACAAAAAGACATGGCTTAAGCTCTCTTTTTGTTGAAGACATTCTGAGCTTTAAAGACTTCGTACAGACATAGACAGACTTTATTTATCATTCAGATTTACATCAAAATGAGATTCCAATGCAATGGCTCAGGAGGCAACAGGAATAAATAAAACAGACACTATATATACAAGATAAAATAAATATGCATATAAAAACAATGTATCAAGAATTACACAATGACAGAATTTTTGCTGTGTCTAGTGGTACTACTTGTTCCTCTGTTACTCATTGTCAGGTTTCAGGTTCATGTTTATTCAGTCATCAACCATAATACAGAAAATACAAACAATGAGGCTAATTATAAGTCAACCGACTGTTAATTATTTTGAGGCTGAATAGGATTAGGCAGAAGCTAAATGCTTCTATACACCTACATTCAAATCAAAATCAGTTTTATTCTACCAATCAAAACAGCAAAAATCATTCCTGCTCTTATCCCTCTTATCTTTTCAGTTAAATCTCTCATTAACTGAACATAAACCCAGTGTGTCCATCCACTGTCATTGATCCAACTCCATGGGTTTTACTGGT
>JAPQRQ010036301.1:1225-12651 GCA_037367365.1 Apogon talboti | reverse complement strand
TGTGTGTGTGTGTGTGTGTGTGTGTGTGTGTGTGTGTGTGTGTGTGTGTGTGTGTGTGTGTGTGTGTGTGTCAGTTAAATGTGACCGTATCTGCCCCTTCGGTCTCATCCATCAGCATCATAACACACACACAGAAAGCAAATTACTCTTCTGACATAATGCTGCCATGGCAACAAGTAGCTGAGAGGAATAAAAAACCCTGAAGCCACAGTTTCCTCTCCTTATTTTAATACATAAACACACAAAATGTATGCACACCCACTCACACTTCAAAGTTAAAGACACTAAGATTAAATATGGAAATTACACTCCATATCGCTGAGCTGTGCTTGCTCTCTTCCACCGTCTCCCTTCTTTATATTTTCTTAAATAAAACCATCTCAGTAAATTCAATTCGATGCCATAGCCAGTTAAAGTGCATGTTTTAAGATTTAATCTGACGCCCAACAGTCTGGCATTTAATTTATGTTTATTTTCAAAGCAACAATAAATTATTTAAATCTAATTTTTGATCATTGGTCGTTGGCTGTGACATATTTGGGGAAAAAAAAAATCACTAAGGCATCTGAGAACATTCTGACGAAAGTCGCTTGTGTTCAGCAGAACCTTAAAAGGCAGTCATGTGTTAAAATGACCACGACACAAACCATTTACACCTGACGCTGCTGCTGCTCATTTCACCACAACACCCAGATCATTTCAGCCATGAATCTCAGGGGTACAGAGAGAGGTGAAATGAAGGAGGTGCAGAGTGTAGAGTATCAAAGAAGAAAGACGCAGAGGAAAGACTGGAAAGAGGAGGAGACACAAGAGAATGTCACAAAAGAATGGTTATAAGGAGAGTGTGATGATATGTAAGACAACAGGTGGAGACAAGAGGAGGACAACAGACAGACAGACAAAGGGCTTGTAAACAGGATGCACCAGGAGCAGAAGGAAACAAAAGGAGAGCAGAAAGAGACAAAAGCAGGAAAAATCTGAAGATACAAAAGAGGAAAAATAGCAACCGAGGGACAGTACCAAACCTCAGTGCTTTTACTTTATTGAACAAACTGTTTAGATACTGTTGAGGACTAAAAAAATGCTTGATTTTATTTGGTATTATTTAATACCAAATTTCAGTGCTGAGCATCATCAACCACAGTGCATGCAGTATGTAGAACAGCATTTATACCATTTCATTTATCAGATTATTTTCAACAACTTCAACTTGTAAATTGATTTGTTTTTTATGTTGTAAAACTGCTGTGAGTGCTGAAAAGTAAACCAAAACATTTGTGCTGTAATGTACTAGCGCATTTTATTTTTGCTGAAATTTTTTTGTAGGAACCAGTATTGACACTAAGGTATTAGTACTCGTAAAAGAAAGGGAAACTGAGAAACAGTACATTTATGTGGCTTCGAAACAGACCAAACTGTATTGATCTATAAATCTCTCACAGTGAAAGACAGAGTGAGTTTGTACATGCACTGATATACTACACTAATGTATGTTTCATGTATATACACATAGGTGTGCGCACACTTCCAAACATGTGCATGTAGTGTCTGTCTCTCTCCATCTGCCTACGCGTACACCAATTAAGCTCCCATAGACAGCACAAACACACACTCACACACACTCCCACAGAGCAGATTTCATCCTCTGTAAAGAGGCTCTGTACTGCTGAGCGAGCTAACTGTTCAGAAAACAAGCAGGATTATTAAATTGAATAATGTAGGGGCTTGACTTTTTGGGGACTGTCTACTTGGCATGACTGCTGGCAAAAATAGCTGAATATGTATGAAATATTAACAGATATGAAAAATGCCTGCTGGTTTCGTTTAACCCACTGAGCTGCTTTAGAATCTGCATTATTGTCTGTCAGGATGATGCAACTTCTAAACCTCCAGACTCAAAACGTAGCCTTTTAAAAATCATCAACACATTCATTTAGATATTACATTAGTTCTGCAACCACTGAGTATTTTAATTTCTCATCACTTTTTTGTTTCAGGAGAAAATGTATTTATATTAACCTTCATTTAGACTCATTACTGACCAGTAAAGAGCTGCAAGAACTGGACAATGAAGCTCCAGAACAGCTACTGCCCAGGTGATCTGTGATGAGGTTGGAAATACAACTTTTAACCTTGTGACAGAAACCATGAAGGATCAAAATCACTTTAAAGTGTCCTGTAGAATAAAAAAAGGAGGACAGAAGGCAACACTACTGATGGGAAACTAATGGTATGAGAGAAACACAAACTGGTCTCCATTTTTCTGCAAGGTGGTTATGATATGGAGAGAAATGTAACATTACACTCAGCACAAGTAACTACTGCTGTGATTTACATTTATTACAAAATATATTTCATGTACATTTTAAACTAATTCTCTGCTAATATTTTTAACAGTAGTTTAGAAACATTCATTCTACTGCACTTCTGTTTTGATCCGAGAAATTTCTTGAAAAAGTTAGGGAACCTATGACTTACTGAATGTATAGATGCAGTTTGTCACTGTGGGAAGAGGAAATGACAATGTGTCCATTGCTCGTACAATTCAATATTAAATGGCAGATGTAGCATTAGAAAGAAGTTGTTCAGTCATTAATATTGACATGTATTTCAATTTTAGTCTGCTGTATAATTCTTTGATCCTTACAGCAGACGGCTGAGCAGAGAAATAAGAAATATTCCTTTGTGTGAAAAAAGGCTTTTTATTCAGGAGAATCTATGAATTAATTCATAGGCACACACATACACACTGTTCACACTCAGACATAAAGAAGCGAGCCTAGAGCTGACAGGATCTAAGCCACTAAATGAATCCATTATGAATGGCATAGAAAGGGCTTCATACACATCACTGTTCCAGTGAGATCTCCGATATGTTAATGGCATCCATCACATGCATCAGCAGCCACCTTATCTGACTATCAAACCTGTCAAGAAGAAACAATTCGTTATAAATCAGTCTCCATATGCTCTTCCTGTGATCACTGTCAGCTCTGTCTAGACATGAAAACATAAAAATACCTTAGGAGTGAGCGATAGATGGAACTAGACTCTGTATGGAAGTACACTGTTAAATATTAAACAATGAGACTAACTCTCTGAACTGATTTAGTATTTATCTGAACTTAGACACCACGGATGACAACAAACTTAGCCATACATAACATTCTGAGTTCACAAACTTGGCTCCCGCAGCCATGTGAAGCCACCAATTTGTAGAAGTGAATTCATTAATGCTGCCAGATATTGGTGAAGGCAGAGAACTAAAAAAGAAAGCAGGCAAGAGGATGTGTGTGTTTGTGAATAAAGGAACAGTTACACATACACACCTCTGCATCATTACCTCATGACTCCCACAAGGCTGCAGGAGCAGCCACGCAGACTGAGCAACAACTGGAGCAGAAGAGAAGCCAGCCTGAAGTATTTGGTGACTAAGAGAGCAGTGGAGAACATAGTGGGTGGTGTAGACATATACGGTACACAACAGATGAGACAACAGACGCCAAATGAGGAAATAACAAAGTCATAAAGCTTCTCTTCTTGTCTGAGCAGAAGCTCAAATGGCCCAATTAAAACTGTGGAAAAAAATCTGAAGTAGAGAAGCCTTTTTACAAGACCTGAAAAACTAATGTGCTGGTCAAGACCTGAAATAAGTGGTTTTGACCTGGGTGAGCCACGACGTCTGACCGGCAGAATACAAAACCCATCTTTGTTATACAGAGAAAAAAAATTGTACAGACAAGTGTAGTTATTGCTCTATAGTCAAAGTTTTCAGGTCATTTATGTCCAATGTTTTCCTTGTTGTTGGTCCAAGACACCTCAACATCCTGCGTCATGGTGGGACATATTTCTGCAAGGTTATGTCACAGGCTGAGGAGACATCAGGTCGAAATCAGACAGATTTCTTGCAACACAAACACCTGCTGCAAACAAACCCAAGTTGACCAGAAGATTTCTTCTGAAGTCGTTTCTATCTGTTGCAAACCGACAAGCTAAACTAATCTACTCCACCAGTCCAGCTGACGCAGAGGAGCTCTTTTTGCCATCCGATGCGCTCATCTTGCTAACATGTGGTGTCACTACAGCAGCAGCAATGAAGTGCCAGAATTCTCAGTAATATTACTTTCATTAAAACAGAATTCCATATAAAAAGAGCAAAATGTGATAAAATTTACAGAAAATCAGTTAACTTTTTGGGCTTTTTTCTTTTTTTTTTAACTCTAAAGGCAGAGATAGGACAGGGAGTGAGGACAGAGTGAAGACAAACACCAACCCAACACCTGGTGACAGAAACCCCAACAGATAGTGGAAACCCTCTATTTCAACAGTTAGGGCTACATGTCATCTTTCTACTTTCAAACACTAAAAATTGACCTAAAATAATCATTATAATGTTTAAAATAAAAAGTTGTGAAATTATGTTAAGGATGTTGATGTATTGGACTGTAGAAACAGAAGTGGATCTATTCATACCAACAGTCAAACATATTTATGTAACCACTAAAGTGAGTCTGAGGCTTATGAAGGTATAAAGTTACGTGATGTTCTCATCTTTGCAAAGTTTGACATTTTTTTGCTCTACTAAACTGTCAAAATAACCAGTTATTAAAACCAGTTTTTGTTTAAAAACACAACACTTGATGACATCTTAATACAGATGTGTGTAAACAATGGACTTTATGCTTTACTCAGTGAATGATACAGTCTGTGGATACATAGTGTTGATTTGTTGGTGGTTTTGGTAGTTGCAAATATGTTCGTCCGCCTACTGTTGAGTTTTGAATATCAATACTACAGCATCGTTATCAATACTACAGTGTCTGCTCCCCCCACCCCCCCACTGACTAAATAACCACCACCCCCTGTGTGGTGGACAGTGCTATACTCACCCTACCTCAGTGCAACGGCCACAACACATGCACCATGTTTTTCTTAATCTACCTTGAACATATCCTATATTAACTGCACATATCCTTATTTGTTGTACATATCTCTCATCTATAGTATAGAGTTAGCTTTTATACAGTATATTTCAGTAGTACTAGTAGTACTTTAGCTGCATGTGTATTTCATAATTTACTCTGAAGCTTTTGCACATGCCTACATTTTTCTTTAGTATTTTGTGTGATATCTTTATACAGTCCTTTTTGCACTAATTGTTTTTGCTGCTAAACTGATTTTCATTGCTCCTGTGACAGTAACAATAAAGATCTATTCTATTCTATTCTATTCTATTCTGTTCTGTTCTATTCTATTCTATTTGTCAGTTATTTTCTAAGTTCAACTAGACAGTTTTGTCTCTTTAATGAGAGACAAAACATTTTCAAGAAGAAAAACCAGTCCAGTCGAACTTTGAGAACAACGAATGATGAATGACGACCAGGACAAATGAGACACATAACAGCTTTTACATAACAGTGTCTTCCTTCCTCCACACATAAGGCAATTACAGTAACGGAACAAAAGAAAGGCTTTTCAAGTTGTCTTCTTGTCATTGTTAAGTTACTCTCAAAGCACTGTCACCAAGCACTGTCATGACATGAACACATTTTTTCTCCTGTTCCTCTTGGGGTTTGAAGGATGAAGACATCACACTGCCACTCAGACTGTCCATATTAGTCTAATCCTAATAACAATTAATTAACATGATTCTACTGCCTGAGGAGAAGCTGGTACATGATGTTTTCTTGGAAGCCTCTGAACAGCTTAAGCGAGAACGTGATTGGATTTTAAATGTGAATGTTTGGTGCATATGAGCCCCAGTCCACTTCAAATCAGAACCGAGGAACAGTTTAAAGATACAAATTCATGATCTAATGCAGACACACAGAGATATTGGGATGTAAAATCTGTCTGTAGCATATGCATGTGTTTCCCAGACAAAACACTAGGGGAAAACTGAAGCTCTGCTGCCCCTGGCTATGACTTAGTTGGATCAAGAACAGAGAAGAAACACAGAGATTAAAGAGATTGAAGATTTAGAGGTACAAAAAGACAATGTACAGAAACTCTAACTCAGTAGCACAAACATGTGTGGTTAAAAAGACCTGTACAGTTATACTCTCCACAGCTGATAAATCATAACGATGCTGCTCCAAAGAATAGCATTTCTTAAAAATCATTGAAAAATCTAAAACGATATTGCATCTAGTCTTATATTTATGTTTTTATGTGCATCCGTCCTGCGACGTAGATTGTGAAATAGCATAGATAGAGTTGGAAGCTATAATAACAACATTTTGGTATCACTGGGCATAAAAGGCCTAATTATTTTATATAATTACCTTTTGGCCGGTCATAGGTGTTTTCAGAGAGGTGAGTGATTATATGTGTGATTGGACACAACTCAAATTATGGCGCTTTTTTCCTCTGATTTCTCTGGCTTTGTCTGACTTCAGCTAACAGTGGACTATAATAAAGGTCTTTATAGTATTCCTGTATGTACTATATCTCATTGTATTTTCCTGGAAGAGGAAACTCAGTTACCAGAGCACAACATTACTCATAAACGCTTACAATACAAACACACATACACTCTTAACAGATGGGTCAGTTGGGGCGGGGGTCAAATATACAAAGACACAAATATAAACTATGGTGATAGAATATTGTTACTTTAAAAATTAAAATCATTAGGAATTACAGTGGCTAACAAGACCTCTATGGAGACTATATAACTTGCCATAAAACTGCCATAGGTTAACATTATCACCAACATGTCCATAAAACATTGTAAATTTAATAATGAATATGGTCTAAACACAATAATATGCTATATTTCAGAACAGTTCACAGCTTGTATTGTAAGAATGACAAAATAATGACAAACTGGGAAGTTGTACAGCACAATATGGAAACTGTTACTGAATAAATTTGTACAAACTTATGTTAAAAAGTAAGAGTAGGTGATGAAGGATAGTGGCGACTGCTGTAATTTAAAGTGCAAATTATATGTTAAACAACAGCAGCGAGTCTGAAACAAACATTTGGGAAAAGCGTTCTGTGAGTTTTCTCCTTCGCCTCTCTCGTCTTTTCAGGTCGAGTTCTTTTTCTTCAACTCTTCTCCTCTCTGTCACTTACTCTCTCACTTTCTTGCCACCCTTTCTTTCATTGGCTTTATTTTCTGTCTATCCCCCGTACTTCTGACCCAACTAAAAAGTTGTGCATGGTGCCTCACAATGAAGTACGATTCTTTCACATGTTAATGTTTTTACTCACGGCTCAGTGAACAACACAAGGGGAGAAAAAGAGCTGGTAAGAACAACAAGACTGTGTGTAAGTACACACACACACACACACACACACACACACACACACATACACTTCATTTACGGCTATAGTTACATGAATCCAAATGAACTGCTATGGAAGAGCTGCATTTCATCGTAATGATAAACTTTAAGGAAAGAATGAAAGATTACAAATGTAACTACAAGACAAGGAGGGAAAACAGTTCATGTTCATTTCAGAAAGGCTTTCCATCATCCATTTCAATCACAGGAAAAAAAAAAAGTCATCCATGTCTTGGATATGATGGTAAAGATTTGAGCCGAGGTGCATATATTTATAATCAGGCAACACAACAAATATTAACAATGTAAAAAATGAAACATCATGACTGGATAGGTTACATGTGTGAGTCTTGAGCAGACAAACTGTACTAACGCAAGTCCATTTATCTGGGTTATTAACCCTCCAAAAAGCTATTTATGAGTTCAACAATAACAACAATTAAATATTTAAATGTGGATTTTTTTTTCTGTTATTTTCTATTGTATTTTAACCTTCATGTATTATACATGATTCAATTAGGAACTAATCTGTTCAGTACTAGTTCTGTGAATGTTATTAGCACAGCATTGATGATAATTATACAGATACAGTACAATTATAGCTTCATCCATTCGCTGCATACTAATGCATGGATTTGTAGGAATATGTAGAAATAGAGGTAAAGGAATGATGAGCATAACTGGGATAAATGATGAAGAAGCCCCCTCATCCTCACAGTAAATTGACAGTTGTCCTCATCAATGACAGAAATGAAAGGGGAATGTGTCGTTTTTGTGACAGTTCATATACACTATCACATTAAGTGTACAAACCTTAGTCAACAGCGAGTTTGCAAACCAGCTGAAGGAAGTTAAAGCTGATTGGTCAAAACTGATGAAAAAAGTGGGTCACGATGATGTAAGCTCTGTGGGTTTTTGGCTGCAGGAAAATGCATCATATTATGAGCCTCCACTGAAAAGACTCGGTTACCTCTGGTGATCAATTTAGGTTACAGGTTAATAACTTTAATGGCTCTGTATTCAGCCCACTGCTGATCTGTTGAGAACAGCCATTCCTCCAGATTCCGCCTCACCAGTCAGAAGCTAATCTGTCTGTCTGTGTCGACTCTTTGTTTCTGGTGAAGCACAGCTTAGCACAGCGGGGGCTTGGTGCTGAGTTAGCTGATGTCATCCAACCATATGGTCTACAGCAGATCAAGGCTCTCCCATGAGAGATGTTAACAGATAAATCCTGTGATTTATGTCATATTCCCAGTGATTTACTAGCCTGATGGAACTGTGGCCATTTTAGAGCTTTTTTAGTTTGTAGTTTGCACTGTCAGGAAGTGAGAATTGAAAGCTTTAAAAATAACTGCTAAATTACAATTAATATGCCAAATTCCCGTTGTTTCCTGTCAAATCTGATTTTTTTTGGCACTGTTTCCTCCACAGTCACATACACAGTAAAGTGAGACTGCTCCCTTATACAGACCTGAATATGACCAAGTGATTTCTTCAGGGAGTTTTCTCAATCCTTGGACCAGCGGCTCTGCAGCTACAACTACAAGAGAAGGAAAAGAAGTAAAGAGATTGTAAAAGTCTGCCAAAACACATCAGTGCACATATACACATACATGTTGTTAGATGAAACCATAACCAGCTGCTTTGACTGCCCCATCTGATGAGTGACAGGCTTTTCCCATGGATACATTTCATAATGCTCCATGTAAGAGAAGACGGCTTCCATGCGCATACAGAAAATTTCCTGTCACACTTACAATATGCAACTAGTATATCTCTGTTACTGGTCATTAGCAGAAATCTACTCCTACTTTTGTCTGAACTGTCACAGCATTTTCTGTGTTTTGACATTAAACCAAAAGCACGCGGCCAGAACAAATGTCAGTGGTTATCGCTATAAACCAGTTTACTTTGGTGAAGTGTACCGAACCAACACCACTATACTCACACAGCTATCTATCTATAGCTGTGATTTTCACTCAGCAACGTGACATGACACAAGGACATATGAATGTGATGGTGGGGGGACTTGTGTGTGGTCTGACTATGGGGATGTAAATGTGTTGCACAATCACTTCTGGGGACTTGGCTCCAGTATGAGGACTATGTACAGATTACTACATTGAAAATAATACACATGCATTCACATCTTAATAGCTTAGGTCTCTTCCCTCTCTGGCCTATTTATCTATCCCTCTGAACATAAGGACTCCAGACGAATGTGCACGATGTGTATTACTCATACTCATTTCTCTCTGTGTTTTTGTTCTAACTCTCCCACTACTTCACTCTCCCCTTCTCATCATTTTCCTTCTCCTTCCTTCAAACCCAAACAAAAGAAGCCAATGCTCAGCAAAGTAATTATTACTAATAAAAGCCATTATATTATTTAAGGTGCCATTCAGGTAACTAGTAGTTTGTAAAGGTAATAGTAATGACATATAATGAGCACTTCCAGATGGAATATTCAATGTTATGAATTGGGTTAAAACTGGCATAACACACAAAGCCTGAACAACCCTCTATTTATACTGAGACTAATTACAAACAAGAGATGGGAGAAGATAACAAAAAGATACAACAGACACCTGTGGATATGAAACCATAGAGGTGAAATAGAGGGAGTGAGAGCGATGTCAACATATCAAGAAAATAAGATAAAATTGCAAATCACAATATCCAAACTCACTCTGAATGTTACAAGACAGAATGAATAAATGAAAAGTGCACAGCACAAAACAACATATTTTGTCGTTTTGATGTTTAACTGTGCACACAAAAACAATCCTGCAAGAAGATAAAAGCCCCGTGCAGAGTCAGATTTAGGTCATGGACAACTATCATCATATCCACTACATTAAGTCTGTCCCTGTGGCACAGTTGAACGCAGTATAATCCCATTGTTTATTATATGAAGCAACAGGAGAGAAATGCAGGACGACTTACTGCACATATGTGGTAACATGCACGTTAGTACAACACTGAAATAATTTCGCGCTTATACAGTATTTTATCACAATATGTGTTGTCAAAGCTATTAGGACACTCCATGCATCTGCACTGACAGCAAACCTCCCCTGGATCAGCTGTAAAATCTTCTGCATCAATGAATATTCAACAAACCCTGTACCACCGCAGCAGCAGGGGGGGTTTAATGTTGTACTCCACACTTATTTCAAGCATTTTGTTTCTTTCCAATTTTCCCAAAAGAAATTGATGCTAAAAGTAAAGAAGCTCTGCTGCCTCTGTTGTTTTTGGGGAGCTCTCTGTTCAGTTGCTGAATAGCTGGTTGAAGTTAAAAAAGCCTCTCTGTGGCTCCATAAAATGCCAGAAATATGCCTGAGCTGTGTTTTATTCCCAAGGCTTAAGACAATTTGAATACCATGAAAACACATCTTTCTAATGATGCATGTTAATGAGTATATACAGTACATTCAAGACATGCTTAATAGTGTAGCACTTTATCATTACCTCAGAAATAGGCTGATGGCATTTACCTTTAAGGTAGATTAGATTAATAAACATTTTATTTAAGTGAAAGGAATGTGGAGTACCATGAAAGCTGCTCTCCTTTTATAAATGACTGGTTAATTGTAGGACATCTTATTAGATTTATATTGTACCATACAGCACTGAAAGGACCAACAAATACAGCGCGATGTAAAATACAGATATTATGGCCTTGGTAGGTCTTCAGGACCCTGTGTGATTTCCTATTTCTTTTTATTACTTCTTACTTTAAAGAGACTCTCAACTTCAAGAGGGAACAAGATAGAGGGGAAGATAGAAAAGATGCAAAATGCGACACAGAAAGAAGACTTAAGTCGAGCAGTACATGAAAAGCGTTCATTGAGATGTCAGCCATGTGAACAAATGCAAAACTACAGTAAGAAACAAGAGAGTAACTTAGATCACCATTGTCTGGGCCATGATAAAACAAGCACCATGTTTTACAAAACAAATGTAAGGATAGTTTTTACCCCTCCGCTAACTTCAGGCCGAAGGGGTATTGTAATTGTTTCAGTCCGTCTGTCTGTCTGTCTGCCCGTTTAACAATGTAATCGCATTATCTGAAGAATGCATTGAGATATCTGAACCAGTTCATGCTGTGGATACATAATGACATGGAGCAGA
>JAPQRQ010036300.1:0-12668 GCA_037367365.1 Apogon talboti | reverse complement strand
ATTGATTCACCAGTAAAACCCATGGAGTTGGATCAATGACAGTGGATGGACACACTGGGTTTATGTATATTGAATAATACAAAAAAATCACTTAAGAAAGGATAAACAGAAGTGACACACCGGTAGCTGTGGGCCTTTAAGGGTTAAGTGTCTTACTTTACTGCTGCAGGAGGGTTAGGGTTAGGGTTAGGGTTAGTTATTTAGGAAGTGGGGAGGGTTTTTCATTGTGTCTTTTCTCAAATGTATTAGTGAAGTAAATCCCAGTCATTTTGTGAAAGAACATGCGTAGAATGCAACCACACAGTTGTGTGCTCAACTGTTCATGCAGTCGGCAGTTTCTTTCAAACTCAGACTTTATCATCTTTATTTCTGCAGTCATCCATAATTCATACACTGTTTTACAGATTTTGTGATTCTTCCCTCAGGTTGGACTATCTCTTCCTCTGAACTCATGAATATTTCCTGTGTGGTGGGTTATGTTGTGTGGTTTTGGCTGCTGCTCTGAACATTGTGTAACCTCCTGGTGGGATTGTCCAACACTCTGAAACCCTGGTTCTTCTCAGCAGATGAACTCATACTTACCAGTAAAGTGATTCTCTATGCTCAAGGATACTGTAAGTGATGCGTTTTCTGCTACTCACTACATCAGTATGAATTTGTCATGAGAGGATCATGGGTAATAGAGTTCTGTCTGTTATGAAATTACAGAGTTTTGTTTTATGGAAATCATGAAAAGTAAATAATCCACATTAGTTGTTTCTCAGATCTTTCCTGCTCAACAAAATTTTAAATACAATGTTTACATTGTAATATACTATAATTAAGAAACATTTAGAAATCACTAAAAATGTATTATTCTTTATTAATTAAGCCTGGGAAATATATCCAATTAATGTTTTCTTTCTGACAATCATAAAAAATTCCTAAAAATCCAAAACAGCCCATAAAACTGCAAAATGCAGTCTTTTTGCTTGTAGTCATATATTCATTGTGAATATGTTTGTCAAATCATACACAACAGGTGGTTTTAGTTAAGAAAGGGTTTGAATCCTGTTTTGTCGACTGGTTGATGGAGCTACAAATAATTGATTGAAATTTTAAATCATCCATAACATTGAATCAACTGAATGTTTTGACCATACTGTACTGACCAGCTCTAATTTTACTTTAAATATTGTATTTTTTTAACATAGAATGTACATCGACACCCTTAGTTATTGTTGTCATTTATTCATATTATTCATAAGATGTATCCCATATCTGGAACTCACACGGACACAAGAAACATTTATGATTGTGGCTGAATAGACTGAACGAACCTGAGATTCAGGTTTCACATAAGGCCGGGTTCAACAGATAAATGGGTTACAAGCACAGGTTGGTGCCGATGGTGATCCAATGTCAGACCTGAAATGGAAACATGATAGCTCAAAACCAGGAAACCTGCCTCCACTTGGATATTTTTTCTGCTCATTTTCATGTTTGGTTCATGGTTATTGTTTAATTGCTTTCAGTTTGATGTTATTTAAATATTTATTACCCTGGTTACAGTAGATGTAAAGTCGCATCATTATCCTCAGTGAAAAGACTTTTTATTGAGATATTATAATGATTTTTCAGTGACAACTATTTGCAGGGAGGAGTGGTGATGATATCATATTCATATTCATAGTCATAATCTATAGTCTATATTCATATTCACATTCCATAGTCTATTCATATTCTATAGTCTATATTCATATTCATATTCTATATATTCAATGAGAAGTGGTGATGATATTCATATTCATAATCTATAGTCTATGTTCATATTCTATATTCTCTTTCTAATTACTGTCCTCATACCAACCATGAACCTTTGGTTTTCAGAGCTCAGTTCATGTGCAGCCTAGCTCTGGGGTTCAGGATGCTGTTTTTTGAGCCTCCCAGACTCCTTTAATCCAACACTGACTCATCCTGTTCCTGTTTGAAGCCACAAACGCACACAGTCTGTTCCCTGAGACGACACCTCCTCAGTCATAATGACCTCTTAAACTGTGAAATGATCCTATTAGAACACATTACCCTTGTGCTTCTGCTGCTGTGCCACAGACTTTATTCTCCCATGGTCACCGTAGCAACCGCCACTGGTCCTACCATGTCCTCACACAGCTCGACCTCTGCTCTTAGATCTACAGCTGTGAAGAAGATAATATTATATATTAATGTGTAAATAGAATATCCAGGAGCGCTGTAATGGTCTGACAGCTGAAAACACAGAATAAATACTCTTTTATTTAGGTGTTATTGATTGGATGTCAAGCCATGCAGAATGTGATGCTGAGTGTTTAATAAATCTACTTTGTTTCTATGAGTTAGTGTAATTAAACCCTGTTTATTCAGATGGTCAGTAGGTTTTTACAGGCTGAATAAATAAATGACTGGGTTTGGCCAGTTGTAATTAATAGTACTCCTCGTTTTTTTCTGTTATATCTGATGCACTATGACATAATCACCATTATTACAGCTCCACATTATTTTGGGATTCCCGCTTCCATTCAGCTGCATGAACACAACGTCCATCATTACTCATTTTTAGCATCAGTCATGGCTTTGTGTGTTTCAGCAGAAGCTTTTATATGTTTAAGTTATTTATGAAAAATCTGTCCAGTGATTTTTTTTTATAATCCTAAAAAGCACGGCAACAAAATGTACCTTTCATGTTTGTATCCCAACAGTCAATGCAAACAAGTTATTCTTCTTTTTAATATATTCACTATAAATATGTATATACAGTAAATATACTATTCATGGTATCAGCATAGTCAGTTTTCCATCTAGTTGCATTATTCAGAATCATCATAAACATGTGACAGTCAGTGAAAATAAAAGTACTCCAGTACAGATATTATGGATTAGGTTATTTATTACAGATAAATACTGGTCAGACATTCAGAATGGAGGCCTGGACACTGCATTGGTTTTTCCCTCATAGAACAGTGTCTTCTTGGGACATAAACTCACTAATCCTGGGTTTCTATGGAACAGACTTTATTATTTCCAGTTTTTAAGAGTTCATTTTTATTGCTGCAGTATTTTCTTTAATAGATGAATAAATGTGTATTTATTGAATTGTAACATGTATGAATGATATTGTTGATCTCTCCCAGTTAATCATCGACTAAACTCAGCTGAAAAGCTTTGTTGGGACGGTGTTAGACTGAAGATCTAACGGTCTCTGGTTCAGGTCTGGGTTTCAATGTCAGTGGAGGCTTTTGGTTCATGTTAGTTTTTCATATTTCACCTGTTTTTGGTTCTTTATTCTGTTGTGCTACACAGTACACTGACAGTATAAGCATTCAGTACTGCTGTAAATGTCATTATTGTGTAGTTCTTGGTGGTTCTTCTTGGTTCAACTGGACTGGGTTAACTCTTTGGAATATGTTCATTCATTTCACTTCTTCAGCAGTCTGTTGGATGAGAGACCAAACGTATTCCAAAGAGATAAACCGGTCCAGTTGAACCGAGAAGAACCACCGAGAAGAACCATGACCTGGGCACATGAGAACTTACACAGACCTTATTGTGTAAATATTTCTGAAATTCCTAAATGTTAAGTCTAGTTTTGTCAGGTTCTTCATCCCGTCTGTGTGGTTTTTTCAGAGCATGGAGAACAACGCCACATGCAGAGACCACCCCACCATGGTGTCCAAGCCTTACTACAGAGTGGACCTCTTCAACAGGCAGATGACAGACGTGCTCCTCACCTCACTCCTGGTTACAATCATCGAGAACAAGACCGTGGCCCACATCGGGACCTCCACCGGACGCCTCCTGCAGGTACATGACACAGGACACTGGAGGATTTTGATTTAACCTTTATAAAACCAAGAAATGTCCCACTGAGCTGAAGAACCTCTTTTATAAAGGAGTCCTGGCCCAGATCGGCAGCAGCAAATCCAACCCACAGATACAGGATGACACAGTTAGACACATAGAACATACATTTAACAGTAAACAGTAAAAATAACATTTACCAGCAGGTGAAGAAAAACAAGTCATGGAGTCGACCTCAAGACCTCTCAGTGTGGACCTAAAAGTGCTTAAATAAATGAACTCAGTTTCAGTCTGGAGCTGATTCCATGTATAAGGTGCAGAATAAACCAAAGCCCTTCGACCCGTTTAAGTACGGGCAAATGGAACAGAAAACAATATGTGATCATTTGTACGGAGACAATAAGTATCAGAACTTCTCTTCTCCACGAATGACTGACTGTCATTGTACATGATCTGTGTTTGTGTGTCTGTGTTTGTAGCTTGTGTTGACGAGGTCCAGCCCTATCATCTTCGCCAACTACTCTTTGGTGGAGAACCAGAGGATCTCATCTATCGCTGCTGTATATTCATCAGAGTATCTTCTCTTCGTGGTTGGAGACAAGGTACGAAATCCATCCCAAGTCTGTGACAGTCTAAAAGCTAAAAGTCTGAGTTGAGGATAAAGATGTGAACGGTTCTATCATCTGATGACAAGTGGTGTCTGGGATCCAAGGTGGGCGGAGTCAGTGAGGCTGACTGTCTGTACATGAGCATTACCTCATTGTCCACAGTCAGCCTCACTGCCTTCTACCAGCACATGTGGAAACCTGTGGAGCCTGGACTAACACAGTTTTGGTGCAGTGCATACAATGTGTTTTCTGTGTATTATGTTGCAAAGGATGCAGCCAGACATGTCCCTTTAAAAGCATGCAAATAAAAAATGTCCAAAAATGCTAGAAAGATGCTAGACTGACTGTGTAAGTCATTCAGTCTGGTAGAGAAAAGTAAACTTTCATTTTAGTTGAGTTATTTGCAGTTTTATTATGTATTTTATCTCTTAACCCTCAAAGACCTGAACAGCCGCTGGTAACCAGAAGCATCTATTAATGTGTACTAATGAAGGGTTTAATGTCTTTTGGATCATTCAGCTGATCAATACATTGAAATAAATGTGGTTTCTCAGCGTTTCAGCAGCATCAAATCTGAACCATTTGGATGTTTAGAGGATTATTATTACCCACAAAATGTTTTCACCTGTAAAACCATGCGGTTAGATGAATAATAGTGTTTGAAGACTCTTGTTTTTATGGACATTTAATCATGTATTTTATAGAGTTTTTTTTTTTTTACAGTTTTCTGTAATTTGATGTGATCTTTTAATTTACTCTAAACTTTTATGAACATCTGTAAATGAACTGTAGAAAAATACCTGATTTTCACTGAAAGATGCAAAGTACAGAGGATAATTTTACAATAAATGGTGATAAATCCCTTGGGTTAACCCTCAAAGGCCTAAACAGCCACTAGAGACCAAAAGCATCTACTGATCTAAAATTTTTAACGAGTTTTGAGCCACTAATCCCATAAAGACATTGAAATAATTCAGGTTAAATGCAGTTTTTCAGCAGCATCAGATATGTCAACATTAATTCACCAGTAAAAACCCATGTAGTTTAACCAATGGCAGTGTGTGTCCAGTTTTCTCTGTTTTAATATAATAACCTTTGAATTTTATGAACAATTACATGATCTGTTAAATGTAGGAAAGTACCTGATTATCACTGAAAAATGCAAAACACAGAAGACAGTATTATAAAAAATGGTGATCAATCACATAGGAAAAGTTAAATGTAGAAAAAACTTCATTTGGAAGTTGTCTCTATACCTTTAAGGGTTAAAAATGTGAAGGGCGTCAGCGGTGCTTTGTACAGCCTAGTATCACTTTACATGACTGCACTTTGAAAGCATCAATTATTAAGTAGAACATGAAGGCCGTTTAAGTCTGCTATATTTATGTCTTACTCACCACCAAGTATTACTTATAAAACCAAGACTAAATTAATCAGTGGTTAATGGGACTAGTAAAGTGTACACGCTATATTACATTTTTTGTATATATTACGTTTTTTGTTGTTGCATCATGAGAAATAATCGTTTGTTTTTATCTATTCATATGTAATAATGTAAAAACCTGGGATTATAATGATTTAACATTTCATATCATTTTTATATTGATACAGAAGTGTGCCAAACACCCGTGGACTGTTCCTCAGATGAACTCTGTACACGTACATGTGTTTCTGCTGCAGATGTTCCAGGTGCCCCAGAGAGGACCAGGATGTCAGCATTTCCTGACGTGTGCCATGTGTCTGACTGCTCCTAAGTTCATGGGCTGTGGTTGGTGTTCTGGAGTGTGTTCGTGGGAGAGCGAGTGCCACAGCCGCTGGAGGAACGAGTCCTGTCCTCCTGGGATCACTGGAGTGAGGCCTGACCACCTCAAACGCTTCTGTCGCCACTGTTTAAAGCAACACCATGGGCCCTTTGCTCATGGTGTCCCCCTAAAGTCCATAATTGGTGTTGTCTGTAACAGCTGTGGTCAAATCTGTACCTGGGTAAAACTCAAGTCATTGATGCCGACAAACTTCCTGAGGCAAAACAATGAATGTGTGTTCAACCATGTTCAGGCCAGGTAAAGGAGCCTTACAGCATTTTAGACAAACAGTGTTGTTTTCTTTTTAAAAACGTCAGACACGAAAAAATGTTTAGCACGTTAGCTACCGGGTGATAGAACTGTGGATGGGTACTGTTTGAATAACTGGATGTATGGGCATCAACGAAGGCTCTGATTTCAATAACACCACCTGAAACACAGAGTAAGATTAAATACAGAAGATTTTATAGAAGAATGTATATGTTCTGGTCCAACAGTACCAGCGCTAGTTCTCCATGGGTTGGCGGGGCATTCACCCTCCTCTGTCAGCACACACCAACCAATGAAAGGCCAATATTCACCGTAGTCCCACCTCTTTTTTCACCACTCTCACCCTTTCTTTTCTTGGTCTCTATGACAACACCCTTACCCTCTTTACTTTTCCTGCTGCTTCAGCGATGACCTTTGACCTATCTGGAGCTCTCCTTCACTCATAACTGCGTTGACCTGCGTGGTCTTCTGAAGGGGGAGGGGGGATGGGACGTATGCCGTAAAGCAGTCCAGTGTTGTAGTTCTTTTACTGTAGGGGTTCCAACCCTAAACCAGAAGTGTCATAGTACCAGACCAGGCAATACGACGCTCTGACCAAAGTGTAACTGAACCTATTGTCAGTTGTTGTTCCATCAAAATGACCTTAACTAGAGTTTGAAGGATGAAAACCTCCATAGTGTTGCTTTAAGTTGGTTCTATATATTGTGTTTTATTGACACAGTTCTTTCCACGGACTGCTCCCCCTGATGGTCAAACAGAGGTAACGGTGTGTGGATGGGAGTTCCAGTCACCCATAAGACCTGTGATTACGTCCAGAACTCACCAGGTCCGACTGGGTCAGACCGCCTGCACGGTGCTTCCAGTCAAAAGCAACAACACACAGTGAGTGACCTGGTTCGTTCCAGGAACAGAGTGTTCTGAGCCAGTGATGCTGTGGAAAGTCGACTTACGGTGAAGAAAATGAAAAAGATTAAACTTTAAAGGTTTGGTATGACTCTACCAGAAGACTTCCGAGAAAGGAACAGTGCAGAAGTGGGCTTTATGAAACAGTCTGTCCACTCCAGTGTCTGTTGGAGGCAGATTGTAGATGTGTTCAACTCCATTGACTTCAGGGGCCTTTGTATTTAGTGTGACCTCCCTTTGCTCTTATCATGTCTTTAACCATTTTCTTCAGACAATATGATAGATAGAAGATAGAAACGTTATTCCAGACTCAAGGTCCAATATAGACAATAAAAAAATTAAAAAACCACAATAGAAAAAAAAAACAACAACACAGAATCATTAAAGAGTCACTTTATGAGATTTATTGAACTAATATTCTGATGTTTTATACCAAGTTTCATTCAACACATGTCAGATGTTTGTGCTGTTTCTGTCATGGGGTCAGAGGTCACACTAAATAATGACTTTAACCTTTAGAAAGATTAAAGATTAATATTGATGCTTATTTCAGCCCTGTAAAACCCACAGAGCCAGAGGTGGACTGACTTTGGCCCAGTGCTGTATTTAATGGTTCTACAGTTAAATTTACACTGAACTCATATTTTGCATGGACCGCAGTGGCTGTGCTCACACTGACATGAGGGTTTTGTTGTGCTGCTCTTCAGCCTGGTGTGTAAAATTCGCTCTGGGGTAACTGAACTGTCTAAGCCAGTCAACATAACAGTGGAGGTGCATGAGGTTAAGGCGGAGGGGCGCTATGCTATCGACGGGAGGGCAGAAACGCCAGGGTTCACATTCGTGGTAATCTCACATATCCTCATCCATTTGTAAGAACATAGGTCATTATATTTACACTGAGGTTTAACACTATGTTCTTTTAGATTCCAAACATCACAGAAATCCAGCCCAACTACGGGCCTCGTGTCGGTGGAACGCTCATCACAGTGACTGGGCCGCATTTAGACGCTGGACGGACCAGAAGAGTCACCCTCAACGACCTGCCCTGTCCCATAAAGAGGTGTGGGATGCACCTAAACTGTAAAACAAACCAACCTCCTTTGTCATGGTTAAGTAGACGACTTACTGCTTTTCATGTGTTTTTTTTTTTTTTTTTTTTTTTTTTTGCTGTGACCTCATTAACTCGTCCCAACATGTGTCTAGAGTAATTATGGCTTTGGAAACTACAGGCTTAGAAACATTAGAAACATTCTGACTCCTGAACAGTGACTCACAACCTACCCGTGTTCTGCAGAAGATAGTTTTTGTCTGAATATGCAAAATATTACAGAGGAAGCATCTTTTTAAATATCTGCAGTGGAGGCATTTTATTTCTTCCAAGCAAAAACAATCAGTGAATAGAAAAGGGGCGGAGGTCGTTGATCTCCAACTGTCTGACGTCTGGTAGCAACGAAACCTCAAACACCCTTCAAAGAGGAGATTTTGGAAAATGATTGGAGATCAACACAAACTGTAAATCCTAACCTAAAGCTGCTCCAATCCAACCAGTTAATGTAAACATATATAACTGCAGTCAAATTGAATAAGTGGAAACACACCTGACACATGTTTTAGATGCAGTGAACCTTTATACTCTGGGTCTGGGACAAAAGAAAAGGGATGTAATCAATATAACTATGACAGTTGTGTCTTTAAATGTTCCAGTGATTCCAAAATGATATTATCACATACATACCCAACAAATCTTCATCTGAGACCCCATGAATGTATATTCATTGATTTTGCCGTAATACAGGCTAAAACAATACGACACACCTTCAACTGGAGTTTGGGTCGAATCTATGGCACAATGTGTGGAAATGGATAGAACGTCATATGTATTGAACAGTAAACTGGATTTGTATGAGGATATTTGGAAATGTTTAATGGATTTATTGGAAAAGAAGATACAGGGGGGGGTTTATGTGGGAGGTCAATGAATAAAAGCAGTGATGAACCTTGGAACGTGAAGGGAGCATGCTTAGGAGTTCTTGGTAGTTCTTCTGGGTCCAACTGGACTGGTTTAGCTCCAGTTGAACCCAGAAGAACTACTAAAAAAAAAAAGAATATACAAAATGTACATTAAAACACAATGCCCGTTGATGTACACTACTACATTTTAACAGTCATGGGATGTATTCCTCTGAAATGAAGTCATTCACATACCTCTGTTTAACTGCAGGATCACGAAGCCGAAAGGCAACGTTTCCTCCATCATCTGTCTGTCCCAGCCCATGTCAGAGGTGAGGGACGTCCCACTGAGTGTTTTCATCGACAAGTCTCCTGTCCTCACCACTAAAGTATTCTACTACAAAGAGAACCCCAAGATTACAGCCGTCCTGCCTGACTGCAGCTTTGACAGGTCGGCACCAAACTACAGCCTTATCTTATCTTATCTTATCTCATTTTATCTTATCTTATCTTATCTTATCTTATCTTATCTTATCTTATCTTATCTTATCTCATTTTATCTTATCTTATCTTATTTAATCTTATCTTATCTTATATCTTATCTTACTTAATCTTATCTTATTTAATCTTATCTTATTTAATCTTATCATATCTTATCTTATTTAATTTTATCTTATCTTATCTTATCTTATCTTATTTAATCTTATCTTATCTTATCTTATCTTATCTTATATCTTATCTTATTTAATCTTATCTTATCTTATATCTTATCTTACCTTATCTACAAACTGAAGGGGGTCGAAGATTGTGATTGAAGGAGAAAACCTGGATTCCGTTTACCGCTCCATCCTCCGCTTCAAGCCCAATGAGAGCCACTTGAAACCTGTGACAAGGGTACAGTTTTTATCATACGAAGCATGATAAATGACATAAATTAAAATCAGTTTCCAGTTTCCTTGTTCCTATTTGAACTATATTTGTGCTGTTTTGTTGTAGGAATGCATAGGTAAATCCTTACCCACGAGGATGGAGTGCATTACTCCTGTTTTCCCCAGGGATGAGACGGAGGAAGGAGAGCTTTCTTTTGACATGGACGGAGCATTAGGACTGTGGAATAAAGAGTTCTCCTACCACCCTTATGGCGAGCCCATACCTTTTGAAACTGAGGGACATGTGCTTAGTTTGTACCCAGGGTTTGATGAAGTCTCACTACATGTAAGGGATTGCTCTTCAGGGTATTTAAATGAACCACAAAATGACAGCAGATTTGTTGTGTTTATATCAGGTGTACGTCTTATATCCTCAGACATCAAACAGCTCTATGTCTTTATGTTTCATGTCTTCAGCATCAGAAGTTGAACCTGGTGAGCTCCTGTATGACCATCATTATGACTGTGGCTGGTGTGGACTGTGACGCCAAAGTCCTGGATAATGAGATTACCTGCAGGATCCCCAAAAACATGACCATCCCCAGTGAGGGACTCCCAGTTAAAGTAAGCACGTCTGGAGAGGAAGATGATAAATGACTGTCTTCCAAGGGGCCTCAGGTTATGTGAAGCACTTATTCACTAACTGTGTGACTGTCGCATCAACCATTCACTCATAGGATGAAAATAATGATAAGGTCTATGAAACCCATCATATTACTTGTATAACCTATAATATAAGTACATATTTTAGTGTAATATATCGTCTTTTCCTAATTCCTTGATAGCCTACATATCCTTTCTTCCTACCCTCTCAGGTTATAAGACATATTTTAAATGCATGTGCAGTGACTGTGACTGTGTGATGTATTTCAGATCTCCATCAATGGACAGGTTCATAACGTTGGCACAGTGGTGCGGGTCAGTAACCACTACATGGTTGGGATTGTTCTGGGGATCCTGGCGGCCCTGGTGGCCGGCGCGGTGCTGGCTTTCGTCGTCATGAAACATTTGAGGAAGAAGAAGAAAGGTGAGCTCCTGACTGTCAAGCGGACCTTGATCAGACATGTTTATGTAACTTCAACTAACTGTGGGTGGGAGTTTGTGATGAAGTCTTTCAACTAGAACATCTTGCGTGTTGCTTCGGATGTACCTCTGTTCTTCTTCTGTGGTTGATGATTAGTTCAATGTTGTGAAATGTCTTCAGCCTCCATGGTGGAGTCCCGTTTGGCCCACAGTGCAAACCGATCTGGTACCAACAACGTGGAACTGACACCTGTTGGAGACTACCGGAGAGGTGAGTCTGGATGACACACACACACACACACACACACATCACACACACACACACGCACGTGTCCTTTAATAATACTCTGCCTCTGTCTGTCTTCTACCAGTAGTATCCCTGAGTCCTCCCACTCCCCTGGTGGGACCGGTGGTGTTTCCCAGCCTGGCCTACGCTGCAGGCAGCATGGATCCTACCCTCACCCCCCTCATGCCTCCAGAGAAGATCTCCATCACCAATTTTAGGCCAGAGCTGCTGGAGGAGGTGAAGGATGTTCTTATTCCTGCTGAGATGCTTATTGTTCAGCACCATCGGATCATTGGGAAGGGTGAGAGAGGAACACCAGCAGTAAAAGGTCTGAGAGCAGTGACTCCTTATCATTAACTGTCTTTGTGTTCCCTGCAGGACATTTTGGGACTGTGTATCATGGTTATTTCACAGATCACAACAACAGAGAGATTCATTGTGCTGTCAAGTCTCTGAACAGTGAGTTCTACCAAGTCTGTGTTGAGTTGAAGAAGCACTCGTTCTTTTTCTTCTGTCTTTCTTAAAATATTCCATCTGTGTTAACAGGGATAACAGATGTTGAGGAGGTGGAGCAGTTTCTGAAGGAAGGTATAATCATGAAGGGGTTTCATCACACCAATGTGCTGTCGTTGTTGGGAATCCTCCTGCCACAGGAAGGGCTCCCTCTAGTGGTGCTGCCGTATATGAAACATGGAGACCTGCGGCATTTCATACGCTGTGAGAAGAGGGTATGACATGTTGTACTTCATGTGATTGAAGTACAACCATCTATTAACTGCCTTGTACGCAGTATGCAGCTATTTTCACTGTGTGTCTGACGTGTGTTTGTGGAATGTGTTTAGAATCCCACTGTGAAGGATCTTATTGGCTTTGGGCTGCAGGTTGCCAAGGGGATGGAATATTTGGCTCAGAAGAAGTTTGTGCACAGAGACCTTGCAGCTCGAAACTGCATGTGAGTCACCAAGATACAAGAACAAAACCATGAATCTATTATAGATAGATAGCAATAAAGCTATCTATCTATCTATCTATCTATCTATCTATCTATCTATCTATCTATCTATCTATCTATCTATCTATC
>JAPQRQ010036299.1:25222-35770 GCA_037367365.1 Apogon talboti | reverse complement strand
CGGGGGGGAAGCCCTGCCCCAGGTGGAAGAGTTTAAGTATCTCGGGATCTTGTTCACGAGTGAGGGTAGGATGGAGCAGGAGATCGACAGGCGGATTGGGGCGGCGTCTGCAGTATTGCAGATGCTAAACCGGTCCATTGTGGTAAAGAGGGAGCTAAGCCAAAAGGCAAAGCTCTCGATTTACCAGTCAATCTACGTTCCGACCCTCACCTATGGTCATGAGCTTTGGGTAATGACCGAAAGAATGAGGTCACAGGTACAAGCGGCCGAAATGAGTTTCCTTTGTAGGGTGGCCGTGGGGCTTAGCCTTACAGATAGGGTGAGGAGCTCGGACATCTGGGAGGGGCTCAGAGTAGAGCCGCTACTCCTCCGTGTCGAGAGGAGCCAGTTGAGGTGGTTCGGGCATCTAGTGAGGATGCCTTCCGGACGCCTCCCCCGGGAGGTGTTTTGGCCATGTCCGTCCGGGAGGAGACCTCGGGGCCGACCCAGGACACTCTGGAGGGATTATATCTCCCGGCTGGCCTGGGAACGTTTTGGGATTCCCCCAGAAGAGCTAGTGGAAGTGGCTGGGGAGAGGGCTGTCTGGGCTACTCTGCTGAGGTTGCTGCCCCCGCGACCCGGACCCAGATAAGCGGAAGAAGACGGTACGGTACAGAAGATGTTATAATAAATGGTGATAAATCACTTAAGAAATGTTAAATAGAGAGAAAAATTAATTTGGGAACTGACGGAAAAGTAGCACTGGCTCTTTATGGGTTAATATGAAACTTATTAACCCTCAAAGACTTGAACAGTATCCACAGACCAAAAGCACCTACTGATCTAAAGTATTTGATAACCTCTGAATCACTAATCCTATTAATACATTTATTTAATTCAGGTAAAATGGTTTGAATGATTAAAGTTTCTTAACTGTTCAGTGACATCAGATATGGCCCATTTGGATGTTCCGAGGCTCTATAAAGAACTCATATACAATGTCAACAAAACCTAAGTAGTTTGACAAATAAAAGTGGTTGTAGATGTTTGTTTTTACATTTAGTTAATGACTTTTTGTTTTGTCATCTTTACTTCAGCTTTCTGTTTTTTTTCATATAATAAGCTTTGAATTGACACTGAGCTTTCAGGAACATTTACATGATCAGAAAATTAAATGTAGAAAAATACCTGATTTTCACTAAACAGAGAGAGGATAACATAACAAATACTGATAACTCAGTTTTATGTAGCAATAAATTTGTTAAAGTCACCACAAAATATGATTTAAGGTCTTTAAAGGTTAAAGAATTTTTAAGATAGTGCAGAGTGTTTAACTGTATGCAAAAATATTCAACATACTCAAAGTCGCTCCAAACTCAAGTATATTTCTTTTTGACTCGCTGAATATCTGCAGCTGACGAATGGATTCCTGAGTTCCTAGTTGAATGTTAATTTTCACATTCCTGAAGAACTTTGCAGCTTCTTCTTTCACAGCTTACGAGCAGAAAATGAACAGTTTCTTCACTGAAAAGCAAAACATCTCTTGAACTCACTCATTTTCACTCACTTAGCCCGCCTCCCTCACATCATGCATTCGTGGTAGTTGCTACCAGGTTGAAAATTACTGTTATGACTTATTACCTGTTTGATTTTTTTATTGGAATTTAATTTGGTGTAAGCATGCACACCTGTGAACTGAACTGAACAGCGGGACCACACAGATGTGCAACACAGCCTTGACAGAAAGAGGAGGACTGATCTCACATATGTCACAAAACATGCTAACAAGTTGGAAAAAAAAAATCTTGCCACCAATAAGTGTGAACGCAATGTGCTTTACAGCGTCTAAAAACAGCTAGGGGAGCCTTTTAATGGTTGCACGCTCGTCTCATCTCCACACTAATCCCAAATGCTGTTACCTTGCAATTAACGGAGTTTGTGCTGCAGGGGAGGCCTCGTGTCATTTACACCACACATGGATCAAGTTAAAGCAACGGCTGTGTTTCCGTGCAATACATGTGCAGGTGCAACTAATGTACCAGAAACTGTCTTGGCCATCTTTGCCTCTTCTTAATGCTGTTATTGTTTATACATGCAGATTGAGGAAGCAACATTCAGATGCTGCTCTGCACTGGCACCCTGGGCAGAATGGCATAATTAAATGAATTGACTAAAAGGGATGCAATGAATATCCCAGCACAGTGTCAGGTCAGCTATGCTCACAAATTAAAGCCAGAGGCCAAAGAAGGTAAACATGAATTTATCTGAAGAGGCAAAGCAAAAGAATGCATTAAGGATTTGGTCTATCTTTAATCATTCTAGTCTAGTACGGAGTAACTTGATTTCTTATGGAACATAACATGCCTCTCATGCACTTGTTGCAGTAACACTTAATTTTTTCACAGACTCGTCATATTTGGAGTCAATTTAAGCACAATTTTATTTAGTCAAGTTGAATATGTGTAATTAAAATACCTGTCGCACATTTTTGCACACATGGGTATAACCTTTACATAAACAAACCTTAAGTAAATGACTCCTGCATACCCCCTGTCAGCTGTAGATGCACACAAATACAAACAAATATACCTGAGGAGCATATGGTGCTGAAACCGGAAGCTAATTAAATGACAGACAACAGCACACAGGGGAGGTGGACTGCGGAGCCTCCCGCAATAAACTGGGATCAGCATCATACACTGTAGAAGCTTTATGGGCCACTTGTTGTCCACTTTCCTTTGCAACAGTGAGATAAAATTGCTCAAAATGCATGTATTCTTACTTTCTATTTACTCCCCGTAAGGGAAAGGTAAAAGTGGAATCATCTGAATGGAGAGCAGTATTCTAGACAGCAATTTAAAGATGGAAGTCTCATCCATTAGCCAGGCTTTGTCATAGCGAATATTGCTTCTAAAAGAATCATTCATGCATCCTAATATCTTGATTAAAAAAAACACTGTCTTGAGCTGTGGTAGCATGATATTAATAACTCATAGGAAACATTAACAGCATATTATAGTCATCATTCAATGCTGTGGTTATTGTGATATATGAGATTGTTTGTTTTAAATATAAGTACACCCATTTTATTAACCTGTTTCCAATAATATTAACCTCTGTTCAAAATGCCATCTAGTAGCTAATATACTGCATAACCCACCTGACCCACTGGTAAATTCAATAGTGTCTTATTAATTCACTTCATTAAATCAAATGTGGCAAAGTCAGTGTGAAGGCCTGGGTATTAAAATATGCTTATAGAAGATATCTTAGCTCTTACCTCCATGTCAGCTTTAACATAACCCCAGTGTACCATAAAAGGTACAAATAGTGTGGTGTATTACATTGATGGTCGCCTTTTCTGTGTAGATAAAGTGTTTCTCCATTTGTAGCTGAAAACAACAGCAGCTTCACATGTTCAAAAACACAGCCTATCTACTCCACGACAGTGTAAATTTGCATTGTGGGCACAATGTGCATTGTGATGTAAATACCCCTGTGCAAAGACATGAATTTAAATGCAGCAGGCAAATTGTCCAATTCTAGGACTCTTGCAGTTTAGCGTAGCTGGTGATTCAGAGAACATCTGCATTAGAAATGCCGTGGAGCGTTCAGGTTAAGAAACACTTGAAGCAATTCTGGATTACTGTCTATTGTTTGACTCAGGCAATTTGCTACACTCAGCCTGGCCCTTATAGTTCAGTGGGAAGGTGTAGAAATGTGACTTGCTATTGCACATCTCCATCCTAGACTTGCGAACCCCCATACTGTAAGTGTCCCATTAACAGTTCCTCTAGGAGATGGGCAAGATTGACTTGAAAAAGCTTTCCTTTGTGTTCCTAATGTATGGTGCTATTGTTGGCTTAGCTGGTGGAAC
Source organism: Apogon talboti (assembly GCA_037367365.1). Lineage (NCBI taxonomy): Eukaryota > Metazoa > Chordata > Actinopteri > Kurtiformes > Apogonidae > Apogon > Apogon talboti. The sequence continues at coordinate 31,914 of JAPQRQ010036299.1, read as the reverse complement.
TATAAGACTAAGACTGACAATCAAAACAACCAAGTATTCACATAAATTTAGGAAGAGGGAGAAAAAGTTTTAATACACGGAAATGCATTATCCTTGTAGTAATCAAAATCGGAAAATCATTCACAAAGGGCATGAGAAATAATGACACAACGCACATGCACAGGTCTGACTGGAAGGCTGTTTATAATGTTAAAGTGAAGAGGCTGATAACAACTCCATTGTGCATCAGGCATGTCTCTTATTGGTGAGCAGAGCATGTCATGCTGAGGTGGGGCACCGTCCCTAGAGTCCACTATCACAGCAGGTTAACCTGGCACTGCTTTTCTAAGGACTGATTGCCAGGCACCCCGCAGCTCGAGGTAAACCGACAATTTTCCATCAGCAGGGAACGTAGCTTTATTAGTAAAAAGGGGGTGGAGGGGTGAGGGGTATTTCACAAAGAGAGAAAAAGTGAAATCAAGTTCACAGAGTAGCTCTACCTGTTATATGCGAAACAAAAAGTGTGACCTCAATCTCAAAACTGATAATTAAATCAATTTAATGTGAAAAATCAGTGTGTGAATCAAATTCAACAGAATATTAGATTTAGATGATCTACTCCAAAGTTTACGCGTACTTTACTTTTAAAAAAAAAAAAAAAAAAAAAAAAAAAAGGACTGTAAGGGGAAGACTGTATATAAAGAAATGAGATTCGAGCAGACTTTTTACACTGACTTTCTGACAGGGAGGAAAACATTCACCTGAAAAAAAAAACCCTGCAGTCCATACATCAGAGCTGAGACAGACTCCACCAACAGCAAATCAATATCATCCCCAGGTTGCATGTGAATTTAAAGAGGTAACTCTGCCGAAGATATTACATTTCTAAACAAAACACAAGTAAATCTACAAACACTGCCCAAGATGCTATCTGGGTAAAAAAGCACATCTTAGAGGGCAAACAAGAGGAGCCTTATGGTTTTCAAGGTCTCCATTTGTTTTTCCATGTTCCACTGTCAAGAGCAGAGAGAGAGGGGAGCAGTGCGGAGAATGGTGAGCCGTAGAGGGTTAAAAGGCCATGGCTGGGATTATAGCACAAGTAAGGACCACATACTGGGGCTTGACATGCCTACCAGCTTACAGTGCATTTTTTCTGACAATGCAGGGTCACACATGGTCAGAAAGCATGAAATGTTTTCACAGACATGTTGAAAGACAAGTGATATTCTCTGTGTCGAAGATCCTCCTTCCTAAAGGTTATTTACTAGCATTATGCTTTCCAAGAACAAAGTCATGTAACAAAGTCGAAATTTAAATAGTGGAAAATGCATTTTTTTTATTCACTGCATGACCTTAAAGGACAAATATATCACCTATTTTGCTGGACTTTTGCAGCTCGGTGCACGGCGTATCAACCAAAACGTCAATTATGTTCCATTCACTAAGCACTTACTCTGGGCTTTTTGAAACTATTCTGCAAGAAAACCCATACGTACATAGAGCATTACTTTGCCTTTGCCGTTAATGAGGGGCCACTGTGCATGAGGACATAGGGAGGGCCGGGTGGTAGTTACCGATCAGCATGGGAGCTAGCTAATCCTGCCACTGATGAACTCATCTTTCTGTCTGTCCACTCCACCCTCAGACATGTGCTAACATGCCATAATCGTCATAATTCTACTCTTGCTCTGGGCTCTGCCACCTCAGCCACCTGATGAGGGGCCCGGGTCCCAAAGGAATCAGCGTTAAAGGTTTAGTAATTTCTTCTTCGCTTCACACCACCGCGTATATAGCCTCTCCATTAAATACGGTTTATGTGAGTGGGCGTTTGCATGTGTTGGAGACGGGGGTTTATTCTCAGTGAAGCTCTCAAAAGTGTCATCTACGCTGTTGCCTGATGCAGCATAGCAGTGTCTTTTATCAACAGCCGGCAATGACAGTTTACAAATATTTAATACTTTAGGGGATATTTCATTCAATACGAGTGCATTTAAACTGCAAACTGTTTCCCCTTTTTGCCTCCCCTCCGGTTTTTTTTTTCAACCAGCCGTAAAAATATCTGTCATGAATACCACTCTTTTCATGTAATTCCCCATACTCCTGCTTCACTGTAAGTGGCTGTCAACAGTGTGTCTGATTTATTTCTCAAGTGTTGGTGGGACAGGGGCTCCCGCATGGCACTCCTGGACCAAGAGAGGGAGGGGAGTAGGGGGGGGTACCAGAGGGCCAGGCGAAGCTTCAGTTCCCCCGGCTCGGGAGACTCTAGGTGGGAAGTAAACTTAGCTAACACTCCTGAAACAGGGCACCACACACCCATCAACGCCTCCTTTACAGGTGAGCAAAGAAAAACAGGAGACAGGAGGGGATCAGTCGACATGCAGAGCTTTGAAACAGTCGTGCTTGAGGAGTTTTTGGAGTCATGTTTATATTCATGTTCTGCAAAACAAATATGGATCTTTCAAAAAATATATGCATAAACCTGACATTGAAAACAGTGAAAGCACACACTGACAAACGTGACACATTTTACAGGTGTGTTATCTCTGCTGACATAAAATATGTGTATGCATATGCAGACAATTGGAACACATTCTGCCATTCATTTTGATATTTGGCCACAGACTGTCATTTTCTTTCTGGAGATCATCCTGAAGTAGACATTATACCAAAAGAATTGAAAAAAAAAAAAACAAGGTCACTGAAATGAGCAACTATTGCCTAATAACTAAAGAAGCAGAAAAAAATAATTGTGTTATCAAAAAAAGACACAAAAGGTTCACTGATTTCACTGAGGCTACATTCACACTGCACACAAAAGTAGCCCAAATCTGACTTTTTTCCCCATATGTGACCCATATCTGATTTTTAACAGTCTGAACATCACAAATCAGACCCAGGCCACTTTCATATACAGTCCTAAATCAGATACATAGCTAATGTTTTTTAATGCAACTTCAGTCGGATCATCGTGGTCATGTCACATTGCTTCCGACTTTCATTGAAATGCGACAAATGTCACAATTCTGCGACTTCACATCTTCTGTGCACGTGGGTCACTTCAGGGCCATAGACTGTTTTCACATGAGTCTAATGACAGGCACATTCAATGCATTTAAATTATAATGTGAATGACCACACACACACACAAAAAAAGGATTTCAGCAAAAAAACCCTGAACATTTAGACCTGCAGTGTGAATGCAGCCTTAGTGTATGATTCAGTGCCAAATGGCTTGAATTAAACTGAAAGCAGATGCAGGAAAAGGAACAACAATACTTACAAATAACAAACCTCTTACAGCTGTATTAACGAAAGCCTGTTGTTGTAGTTAAACCTGTTGTGCTCCATCACGATTCAACTAAAACAATGAAACTTTGGTGGGAAAACACACTGGAAGCAACTGCCACAACCTGTAATATTGCTGGCAAACGAATCAATACGCTGAAGAAAGAAAAACAATATACAAAAACACCTACAATCTAATAGGATAAGACTGGACTGGACATTGACATGTCAAGTGCTAACTGACTGCCTGTCAATACACTCACTGACCAGAAAGGTCTTGTTCTGTCAGGGGACTGCAAGGTACAAGGGAGAAAAAAAAATGGAGGTGAAAGTCAATCAAATTATCTCCTTCCAGTCCACTAACTCAAAAACTGGAGGCAAGCAACCAGAGCCTCTTCTGAGAGACTTGACAATGTCTATGGGGTGCAATCTGAGCGGCCCCCTGCGGAGGAAGGCTGGCACTGATAAACCTGGAAGAAACTGACCGACTCCTGCAGAATTCCAATAAAATACGACTTTTCAGGCACATATCAAAAAATGCGATCAATAGCATATCAATCCTGTTGACCCTCGAGCAGATGCTGGTTTTTGATAAAATGCTAAAGTGAAAAAGAAGTTGAGCGCCGCTGATTTGCATGTGACAAAACCTACACCGGTGTTTTATTTGTTTGTCTCCTCTGGTGAATGGAACCCTCCGGAGAGAATCAGACAGTGAAAATGGTGTTAAGATCAGAGTGATAATGACTTACTGAATGAGAGTCTGCATTGTGGGGACTGCAACTGGTTTGATCCCTGTCCTCTTTCATTTCTGTCTTATTAGATAAACCTGTGGAAGTCAGACAGCCTTTTACCACCGATGTGTTTTAAGACATTAAACAGTCAACACAGTCATGTCACAACACATCAGAAATTAAATCATCTCAAAGTGAGAGGAAATTTACTGAAAATTCTCCTGACTGGGTTCCTTTAGATTGGGCGCGTGTCAAGGGTTGTCTTGTGAGATTTGAGGAAAAATATCAATAAACGCAATCTGAAAAGAAAAGAAAACATAGCGAGTGACAGATGGTTGGGAAGTCTTTGTGTGTGTGTGTGTGTGTGTGTGTGTGTGTGTGTGTGTGTGTGTGTGTGTGTGTGTGTGTGTGTGTGTGTGTTGGGGAGGGGTATTCAACTCATCCCTGTGTCATGTCATATAAATCTACCTGAATATAAGCGATGACTTTTGTTTTCTGATCACTCATGAATTTAATGTGAGTGACAGCTAAGAGGGCACGAACACCGTGTTCACACCTTAGTTCACTAGCATGAAATGTTTAACAAAAAAAAAAGAAAGAAAAAACAGTCCCTCAGAAAGTTTTTCATGTGTCAGACTGAATGTTCAGACATAAAGATCAATGCTGATGATTTAAAGTCACTTCAATATTAGGTTTTTATATCATTATCAATTTTCACTGTTGACCTCTCTTGTTTTCGTCACTGTCAAAGATAACAAATCAGTTTTCACTATGTCTTAAGTGGGTTTAAAAAAAAATTATCAGAAATATGCTTATTTAACAAGATATCAGTGCTGTCGTTTTAATAAAGACGCCGCCTTAAGTCTTGTAGATGATCAAGTTAGGGTGTTTCATTGTGGTCGTGCTTTAACCCGGGAAGGAGCTAATTTGGTCACAAAATAAAGCACTTGAACTCATGCTCAGACAGTTTCCTTTTGTATATAATTTTTTCCACTTTAAAAATAAGTTTGCATTATGATCAAAAGTGCCAAATTACATTTTCTGACTGTTGTAGTCTTGTAGTGGTATTTTTAGATGTTCTGGAACGGTGATGAGATGGGGTTTTGAGCAAAAAAAGGAGCAGTTTGTAATCCATTTGAATCAAAACACTTATTAGTCCTGAACCCGGGTCCTGGTTTTGCTCTTTTTTGCATTTGACATCTGAACTATAAGGACTGACATGGCACGGAGAGGAACACATGACAAAGTTTTCGCAGTATGTACCCTAAAATATGAAATGCAAAGCAGCCAGGAGGAATGTTCCATTTCTTGCAGGCATTCCTATAAAACAGAAAACACACCACCCAGTCACCTTTCTATACAGTGTCCCCCAGGGCACAGCTCCGGTCTGTTTGAAGATCAAAGCAGCTGAGGTAAAACAGCATGTTTACAGGTGTTGGGAAATTGAAAATTTCCTTGGCTGTGTGTGTTTAGAGGAAATACATGTACAAAGTGTGGGAGTGGGAGGGAGGAGGAGGAGGGTGTGTGTGTGTGTGTGTGTGTGTGTGTGTGTGGTGCCCTAATAGTTAATTTTCCTTCTCATAACATCTGCACCCTTAAATTTACTTGTCACCTATTGTGGATAAGCCATGCAAAAACTAAGGATACATCCTAAGTGCATGCATTACATAGAAAAAAAACAGTGATATTAGCCACAGTGAGCCTCTTTGTTTTGTGTTCTGCTTGCAGATAATTGGTCTTTGTACACCTGCTCCTGTCTTGAAGAGCCTTGGCTGCCGTAGAAAAAGAGTTACCTGAAAACACCTCATATTAACAACACATTACCCATTGTGGCAAATAAACTAAATTGGCAAGGTGATGTGCAGGATTCATTTTGAGAACCTCACTGCAAAGGCAACAGCAGGGGAGGATGCTGAGTTTGTGAGGGATTAGTTGGATTCTTACACTTTTTTATGGGGAGACCAGAACAATACACACACCTAGTCGTGCTTGGGTATGTCATTTACTCTGTACCTCTCCACTTTGTGTTTCTCTGTGTGCACGAGTGGACCAGTCATGCCAAGCTTTCTGCATGAAAGGGAGAGTGTTTAGCTTTTGAGGCTATTTGTGCTTCTGACTCTGTAGTGTTTGTGTCCAATGGGAGGTGCCTGCGCCAGCTTCCTTAAAGGAGTAGGGGGTTTTGTTTGTTTCTCCTCTGTGCCAGGAGAAGTGACAGCCATTCCGGCTCTTTCACAGAAACACATTCATCTGTGTGAGAAAAGGCGGCCGCTGAACTCAGATGAAAGGCCACGGGGGCTGCGTTGCACAGGAAGGCAGACTGTACATCGACTTCAGTACAAACACAACATAAGCCATGTCACAGACAGACAGAGACAGACAGAGCCAACAAGATGCAGAGAGAGAGATAAGAAAACACAGGGAAAAGAAAAGAAAACAAGAGAAGAAAGTCCTTATTACACTATATTACAGTTAATTTGATCATATTATAATTGTGCAATCATGTATGGTAGATTTATTCTGCTAATGAAGCCACTTTATAATCATTTACATTTTCTTTCAGTTTGCAGAGAAAAAATAAGACTCTGCATTCTATATTATTATAATTATCGTCATCATTATTATTATTATTATTATTGTCTCGTTGATTTATTTGTTTCATGCAATACTGCCTAATTTATTTATTCTTTATTGGATCTG